>BRDA01051905.1:11201-22107 GCA_036984385.1 Crenuchus spilurus | reverse complement strand
TATTCTGGTGTATCCACAATATGCCTACATCCAATGATGCATCGGCATGGAAAATGTTCAATAAATAGATGAAACTTTTGAGCAGTGGTGTATAGTTTTTTTTTTCCATAAATTAACTTTTTAAAACAGAAAAATAAATGCAAATGTCCATACACTTTTTTTGACTAGTGATAAGTACTGATCCAGTACCTTTTTTTCTGAGTGTAATAACTCACCTCAGTCAAAATATCACATTTACATCAACATTATACACAATTAACACACAAGGAAGTGTATTTACATTCTGTGTCGCACTGAAATTGTCTCCTAAGACGACGACAGTATGGTACAGTCCAGTAAGGTTATTCTTTCCTGGCTTATACAGTGTGAATAATAACAGCAGTGGTGATGGAAAACAAAAGAAAACCTGTCTCAGATCTGTACATATGCCTCTTAATGGACATGGCATGTTTGGTTCAAGGTTTCTTTTTGGGGTTAGAATGTTGTTTTGGTTTGTACCGTACATTTCCCTTGGAATCAAAAGTGCAAAAATACAAAGGGGGGAAAGTGCATTGGTTTTACCACAGATATTACACTTCAGTAACAACTGGACTTAAGTGGCAGAGAGCCAGATTTACTTCAAAAGTGTCAACATCTTAAATAAGGTTGCATCAGTAAGAGACCTTCAAAAAGGAACAGCTAATAGTAAACTTCAGCTACAGTGGAAAAAATACATTTGGGAAGACTCTCAAGTTTCCCGTTCAGTGAAAGGTGGATTACAGTGAATGAAGAGTTTGTTTGCAAAAAACATTATCCTCCAAGGAACCAGGTGTCATTTTGGGCCATTTCTTTTGGTCCAGTCTTCATGAAATTCACACACAATGTATACAGCAACAGGCATTTTCAAATGATGACAAACTGAAAGGTTCTAGGTTTTTTTAAATTAGCTCTTCATAAGTTCCCTGGACAAAACATTAGTCCCCAAGTGTGTCTAAGGTGATGGTAACTTCAGGAGATGGTGTGAAAAAGGATTGATAAAAAGGCTTATATGACTGTACACTTCAACACATCTGCAAATTCAGCTACTTCCTTCACACTCTGGCCGTTTGGCGCCTAAATGCATTCACTCCTTTACGCCAATCATTAACATCTGTGACCCATTTTCTACTTATTGAAGAAGACATTCACCACCTCTTCTCCATCATACATCCTGCAGGAATATATATCCTGATCATCCTCATGCAGCACCATCTGCAGGAGCATGAAGTTACTACCACCTTAAACACGCAAAGTAACTACTTTATGCATGGAGCTTATTTTGAAAATGACACTACATTCTCTATTTGATTAGGATCTTAAATGTTGGTTGATGTTGATATGCTGCTGACATACAGAGCTAATCCACTAAACGGTTTACCTCAGGGTTCAAACTACACAGACACTACATCACTCTGGTTATAAAAATCATTGCACATTTACAAGGGTACATCTTCATTTTCTTCATGCAGCAAAAGGGATCACACAGACGGATGGATGGGTTATGTACAGGGGTCCTGTGGGTGGTACAATAGCCTTATTGTAGATAGATACTGCTGTGTGGTGTTAAATATGAACCTAGATTTGAACAGAAATATACCTTTCAGAACCAGACTTGGCACGGTTTCAGATGTTGGAGTTATTATTGACAGCCTCAGTAACTGTCGCAGTATCTGTAAGTAGTTGGCTGTGTATAGCAGTGTGTTTGTGTGTGTGTGTGCGTGTGTGTTTGTTTGTGTGTGTGTGTGCGTGTGTGTCAGACAGCATGTGGTCACTTCACTGGGTGGGTGAGCAGTCATCCAAGTCCAGAAGCTCCTTGACCAGCCTTTCCCCGAACTGGGCTCGGCTGTAGCGCTTGGCGTGGTAGGCATCAGACATCTTGTAGAGGATGTAAGCATTGTTGATGGCGATGCTGATGGTCAGCCAAAACACCTGCTGCCATGTTTTATTGGGCTTGTGGAAAATGAAGTACCTGCAGTCACAATTCAAAATACATAAGCTAGTTAATATTCATGGATGGCCTGAGCACCTGGAATCCATATTCAAGTAAAAGTGCTGTAAAAAAGTTTTGTATGTAAAAGTTTTTGTATAGGTAAAAATTTACTTTTAAAATGTACAAAAACTACTTTTCTTATTCTTATTTCTTAGAAATTGTATGTGGTTTTATTTCTAAAGCTTTATTTCTAAAGAAATGTGAATTGACTTGTGTTATGCTCATTCCGTCGTTCCTAAATTGAATATTCATGAGATAGGTTTGAACACTCAAGGTGAGATGTTTTTGTTTAGGTTCACATTCCACAGCTGGCAACCCATCAAAGGAATGTCCAAAATTACCATGTCATTATCATAGGAATGACAAATGGTGTCATTTGGCAGGAAAAAATGTGCAGCTGTCTGACTCGCTTTGAAAAACGTGTCTTTGCTTATTTAAGCTCCTCTCACAAATATCAAAAAAAAAAAATTTTGAGTAAAGTTATATATATTTGAAAAATAGACACATTAAGGTTTCTGGGTATGTTTTGTTTTGTTTGGTTTGTAGGATAAAATCTCAGAGTTATATAAACTTGTGTTTTTTTTGTTTCTTTGTTTGTTTGTTTATTTTATTTTGGATTTGTCCCTGTTGGCGGGAATGCAGACTCCAGAGCGTTAACACTAGAATCGCCCCTTTGACTTACTATAACGCCATGTTAGTTTTATGTACTTTTACATACACTACTGTGCATGCTTTCTCCTAGATTTTGAAGCATTGCTGTGAGGATTTGATTGCATTCAGCAACCAGACTGTTAGTGAGGTCATGATGTTGGACCCCAACAACTCCCCAACTCATCCCAAAAGTATCAAATAGATCACCATCATTCTAGAGAACACAATTCCACTGCTCCACAGCTCAGTGGTGGGGGGCTTTAATCCCCCTCTAGCCCACGCCTGGCATTAGGCATGATGCCAACAGGTTCATGTTTATCTCCTCCAGAGTCCTGTTCTATTAGACAAGCCGTGTGTGCATTTCTACATCTGTTTCAGCAATGACTGCAAAACAAAGTAGCTGAATGCATTCATTAGAAGGAATGTTAGATATGTAGTGTTTTTATGAATTGAGAGATATATTGTCTAAGGATTCAGTGCCCTGCAGAGATTATCGGCACTGGTTAATCAGCAGCAAAAACGATGATCTGAGAAAATGATCCTACACTCTCTATTTAATTTTTCAGTGTAAGATTAAGGCCACAAACAAAAGAACCATCCAATGATGTCAATAACTCTGGAGGGCACTCCACTTGGCAGAACACAGAGTACAGATCTAATGAGCCTTGCTTACTTGCTGTATTTGTCGTCATATTTGCAGATGTAGCTCAGGTGTGCTGCAAAGGCTTCTACAGCTAGGGGGCATGGAATTTCGCCACTTTTCCTCTTGATAATCACCCCTAGAGTCAGAGGAAAAGCGTCAGCATGGCCTACATACACAGGATTTACATCTCATACACAGCCAACAGGACAGATCTGCCCTTTCTGCATGAAGCAGTCTTTGAAAAGATCTGGCATGTAATTACGACAACGCATCAGAAAACCGCTGATTACAGTTCTGCAGAACAAAACCACTGATCACTAATAAACTCCAGGCTATAATGACTGAGAGCAGCCTGTTATCAGATGTACACCATTATCAGATCTTTAATGCTCTCAGCCTAAAACAAGCTTCCATCTGTTGCATTAAGGAGCATCTTGCATAATTCACTGAAATACACTCTAGTCATGAAGAGCAATGCTCCATGCAGACTGAAATACATCACAACACTCACATTGGCCTGAGATGCAGGGGTAGGAAGGATGAAGGCATGTTTGCCTTCCTGCAGATATTCCTATTTGGATAATTTCACATTTGAGCACTATTTAATCATCACACTCATTGATCTGTGAACATCAATTTCTAGAAAGCATATGTCTTACATTGTGTTTTTATACATTTTATACATCTAAATTAAATCAAGTACACAGATGTAGATGCTCTGAATGGAAAATTAACAATAATATATCTCAGTATAGTGACAGCTCACCACAAATACTGTTTGTTTTACTCTTTACTGTTTTAAAAAATCAAGGAAATTGATGTTGAATCAGGTTTTGTGAATAGATGGTAAACGGCCTTCAAATGTGAAAGAAGGTGAACTTCCCCTTTAAAACAGCAAACAAATGTATTCCACTGTCAATCTAGGCTGGAGTTTGAGATGGAGATTTGGACTTGGGCTGGAGTTGAAAGTTGGGGTTATAGTTGGGACTGGAGATGAGGCGGGAACTATAGTTGGGGTTGAAGTTGAACGTTGGGGTTGGGTTGTGGCTTGTGCTGAAGTTGGGTTTGGTGTGGGGGCTGCAGTTTCAGAAAAGATTGGGGTTAGGAGGTTGAAGTTAAACAATGAGGTTGAACCATGCGGTAGGATGTTGGGTTTGGTGTGGGGGCTGCAGTTGGGGATGGAGCTAGAGCTTGGGTTAGAGTTTAAGAAGACGTTGGGTTTAGGAGGTATGAGTTGAAGGTGAACTATGGGGTAAGCCGATATATTGACTCCACCACTATATTTCAAAGGCACTGTCAATCAAACACATGCACACATTTTATATAAACATACATGTTTATACAGTGGGGCCAAAAAGTATTTAGTCAACCTCTGATTGTGCAAGTTCTCCTACTTAGAAAGATGAGAGAAGTCTGTAATTTTCATCATAGGTACACTTCAACTATGAGAGACAAAATGAGAATCTCCATGCAGATCTCCTCTAGAGCAGTGATGTTTTGGGGCTGTCGCTGGGACTTTCAACTCCCTCCACAAATTTTCTAGGCCACTCCTTTGTTGCTCAAGTGGTGTGTTTGGGATCATTGTCAATATGGAAGGCCCAGCCACATTCTATCTTCAATGCTCTCACTGATGGAAGGAGGTTTTGGCTTAAAATCTCACGATACATGGCCCCGTTCATTTGTCGTCCTGTCCCCTTTGCAGAAAAACAGCCCCAAAGCATGATGTTTCCACCCCCATGCTTCACAGTAGATATGGTGTTCAACTCGGCATTCTTCTTCCTCCAAGTGGAGTTGGTACCAAAAAGCTCTATTTTGGTCTCATCTGACCACATGACTTTCTCCCATGCCTCATCTGGTCATTGGCAAACTTCAAACTGGCCTGGACAAGTGCTGGCATGAGCAAGGGGGACCTTGCATGCCCTGCATGATTTTAAACCATGATGGCGTAGTGTGTTACTAATGGTTCTCTTTGACACTGTGGTCCCAGCTCTCTTCAGGTCAACAGTTGTTGCCGTCTCACCAACCTGCTTGCCTATTGTCCTTTAGCCCATCCCAGCCTTGTGCAGGTCTACAATTTTGTCCCTGTTGTTCTCAGGAAGCTCTTTGGAGTGTGATTGATTGAGAGTGTGGACAGGTGTCTTATATAGACGTAACAAGCTGAAACAGGTGCAATTAATACCAGTAATTAGTGCAGAATAGGACGGCTTCTTAAAGAAGAACCAACAGGTCTGTGAGAGGCAGAATTCTCACTGATTGGTTATTGACCAAATACTTATTTTACAGCATAATTTACAAATAAATTCTTTAAAAATCCTACAATGTGATTTTTTTTCTCATTTTGTCTCTCATAGTTGAAATGTACCTATGATGAAAATGACAGACCTCTCTCATCTTTCTAAGTAGGAGAACTTGCACAATCAGTGGTTGACTAAATACTTTTGGCCCCACTGTACGTTTATAAAGATATGGGTTATATAAAGAGTTTCCTGTAATTTTAAGAATAGTCTTAAGTATGATGTTACAAAGTACAGCTACAGTAGATTAATATCAGATTGGCCGAGATTTTGAAACTACCTTTACGTCTATTTCATAGAGAAGCAATTAACTGTGCCTACCAATCATTATGAACACATGGAATATAGAGCATATTACTAGATTCTCAGAAGGGAAAGTGTCCAGCTCCAGCAAATTGACATGTCTCATGTCAAGCTGCTGTCAGAGTGGATCAAGGCATCAATTTGAAGAAAAGTGAAAAGCATGGCAGAGAACATAATGTGATGCAGCTTTACACCTCGTAATCCATCGACTTGCTCCACATAAACCTAATCCACTCACATCAGCATAAAAACACTTAGCTCCACTTCCTGAGAGGAGGCTAGTGGACGGTTCTGGAACTGCTAAAGTCATTTTTCATATTCCAATTTTCCCAAGACCTAGCCATAACATTAACACCACCTCCTTGTATCTACACTCATTGTCTATTTTAGCTCCACTGACTATATAGGTTCACTCTGTATACTTTGTTAGCTTCACTTTGTTCTTCAGTGGTCTGGACCTCAGCACTGACTCTGATGGGGTGGTGGTGTGTTAGTGTGTGTTGCACTTACAAGCTTTTATACACTGTATACACTCTATTAGACACACCTAACCTGTGGGTCCACCTTGTAGATGTAAAGTCAGAGGCAGCAGTTGCTGCAGTTTGTTTATCGTGCTTTAGTCCTTCACTGGTGATCACAGGAAGCTGTTGGCAGGATGTTTTTGATGTCTCTGAAGGAACTACAAAAGCTACTTCACTGAATTTGTCTGCGTTGTACCTTGTTTGGTGGGCGAGTATGCGTTGGTGAGGAACCTGAAGTTGCCCTTGTTGTACCAGCTGATGAGAGACATGTTGCCTTTCATTTTGGAGCGGTACTGACCCCTCTGCTGGGGGCCCTCAGGGTTGCGGAGCATGGATGGAGGCAGACCTGTGCAGTCACTCTTCCTGGTGCTCAGCAGCCCACAGCAGTAAATATCTACACAGCAAAGACAGAAGACGACTCATTTTGCAAAGAAGCTTGAACGGCCTGACCCAGAAATCATATTTACATATTTTTTCCACTTACCTTAAAGGACAAGACATCCGTATTCTGTATATTTAGTTAAGAACTGGAGCTGCCCAGCTAATGTTGATAAACATTAGAATTCAACAGTCATCTAAATAGCCCAACCAGTTCCATCTGAAAAAAAAAACACTTCCCCGCTGTGTAGAACTGGACCATCAGTCTGTAGTATTGAATAGTTATGATCATAAGCATCACTAAAGCTGATTGCAGAGTGGTGAGAGATTGTTTTGTGATGTATTTTGACAGAAACGAGAAGAGTATTAGGTGACCGTTGACTTCTAGTATTTTTTAGCGACATTAGCCTTGCAGCACCAGTTCTAAACAGTTCCATAATGGTACATTTTTTAAAAATTGTTTTGGTTGAATCAGACAAAATTTCACAGTAAGTGAAAGAGAAAGTTCTATACTAGTGAGGACATTCCATTCACTTGTGTAATACTGAGTTAACATGAACCTAAACTTAAACCTACAGTTAACCTTACCAACCAGAGGTCAAAAGTCTTTTAATGAAAAAACTGTAATGAAAGTGGCACAGTTCTTGTGAGGACCACCAAAATGTCCCCACTTTACACATCTGACATGTATTCCTTCCAGTCCCCACCAGGGAGAAACACAAGAACACACACACACACACACACACACACACACACTAGGAGGCATTGAGAACAGTGGGCAGCTCTATCCACAGAACCTAGGGAGCAGTTGGGGCTTAGATGCCTTGTACAAGGGCACCTCAGTCAAGTAGTGTCACAAGGCTGCTTCCTTAACCACAAGTCCACAGCTGCCCTGTGCCTAACTTGGACATGAATTGAAGTGACTTGCTTTCATAGTTCTTGTCGACACACTCAATCAGTTTACATCTCATAAGAAGGAAGACATGAGCTGAATGTAATGTGCGCTTTCATACATCAGCCTCATGAAAACCAGCCTGACAGCCATATTAAACCTAATAGAGATGTGATGCTTCAGGGCCAGGCTGCCTTTAATCTCTATAATATTGGCTTATTCAAGATGGGAGTTGTGTGCTGTAAGCGAATGGGTCTTAGAAAAAGGCTAAACTGGCATTTAACCTTGCAGACACAAGTGTAGTAGTTTCATTAGTCATTACAGCTCACAGTGGCCTTGTTCTTTCATGATTGCTAGGAAGCGCTGTATATACCGAAAACGATGAATCCCTCTTTCCCTGAATATTCAAGGTCAGATTCGGCTGATTCTCTCCTTCTGCTTGTCTTGTTGGAGCTAATTAAAAACCACAGGGGTGGTGGAACATGGGGTGTAGAATCAGAGATTAGAGTGAACGCAGAGAAAAAAAGCTGACAAAGTGAGTATAAAGAAAGAGAAGAGCCTGAGTTACAGAAAGTGTATACTTCACTTTACACACATGGTTACAGACAAGGTTACACACACTGAACTGAGGGGTGCACCGAATTCATTCAAATGTGTTCACCTCTACACAGAATCAAAACCATTTTTTGTTTTTTTGTCTGTGATACAGATTAATGCACTTACACTTTATGTCCAAAAGTTTATGGACACATTTTCTAATGAATGCATTCAGCTATTTTAAGTTGTAGCCATAAAAATTCTTATCCTTAATCCTAGTCAGGATTGCAGCGAGTCCCCAATCTCTTCACTAGGTGCACAGCAGGGTATTACACTGTCTCAGCTGCACCCAAGGCACCTAGTTCACCCTGCCTCCATGTTTTTGGACTGTGGGAGGAAACCAGCGATACCAGAAGAAACCCATGCAGATACGAGAAGAACATGGAAACTCCTAAATACATTTTTTTATCGTTTTAAATATATATAAATATTTATATATACAGCACCAGTCAAAAGTTTTATATTTTATATTCTTCACAGGAGGCACCTCTTGCTTAGATGGCAGCTTTCTTGGCATTTTCTCAGTCAGCTTTATGAGGTAGTCACCTGGAATGGCTTTCAGTTACCAGCTGTGTCTTGTCAAGAGTTCATGACTTGCATTTCTTGCCTCTTAATGTGTTTGAGACATCAGTTGTGTGTCTACTTTGAAGTAAAATATAAAACATGTTTTGGTTTGTTTAACACTTTTAAGTTTACTACATGATTCATTGTGTGTTCACTCACAGTCTGGATGACTTCAGTGTTCATTTACAATGCAGGAAAAAAAAGAAAAGACATTGAATGAGAATGTGTGTCCAAACATTTGACTGGTACTCTATATATAACAGTTTATCATTTTTAAATGTTTTATAGAATGGCTTATAAAATGTGTATAACCAGCAAGCTGCTAACAGACTCCTGCTTCTTTTTAAGGAGGAGGCGTGGCACGTCATGCTGATAAAAGCAGCTGAACAAAGCTGTTGTCATCTCTGCATGTTTCCAAAGTGAAAACGCTGTTTAACTACAGTGTGCTTTCAGAACATTCTGTGGTTTTGTACCCTGACTTTCCTCAAGCTGTGCTTTAAGACCAGTGCCTCAATGCCCCACCCAACACTTGATGCCTATGCTGACATGAAGTGCTTGAGAGTTCAAAGTGCTCACCCTGCTTCTCAAACTCCTGGAATAAGTTGAGACTGGTGATGCTGGGACCAGTGAAGATGATGGCATTGCGGCCTGCCAGGTTCTGACAGAGCTGCTTGGCCACCATGCTGTGGAGCTGTGGCTTCTTCAGGGTATCCAGACCATCTGGACCAGGGGTCTCCTTCAGATGGACATAAATCTGCAGAGAAGAGGCATTATAAATTCTCTAAGTTCCTTGGTTTAATTTCTTATTTTAGGAAAACCTGTTAGGGTGGAAAGAGTGAATGCCATGGAAGAAAAGAAAATGCCACAAAGTGACCTCATAGACAGCTATGACCTGAAATTCTTACAAATATGCTGTCTAATGCCTAACAATTGTCTAGAAATAAGGTTTTGGACTCATGGTGGACACCTAATGCAAAGCAGCACCTAAAAGTACCCAAAACTAGGCAAAATAGTACCCAAAGTACTCAAAAGTCCATAAAACATGACAGCAATGAGTATTGTGAAATATTGTTCATTATTTACAGTAGTGAAGATCAGAGCCTCACACCTGCCTGTCAAACCCCCTTCAAATTATCTGCTAATCTGAAAGTTGCCACTGACAGACATGTAATAAATCGTTTTCCTCTTTAAATAAATCTCTAAAAGTCTAAATAAACCTGTTTGTTTGATTTGATCAACTTTTAGGACTTGTGTGACAATCTGTTGAATTTTTATGTCAAATTTATGCAGAAATTATTAATAATTCTAAAGGGTTCACAAACTTTCAGGCATCACTGTAATTCTAAAGCTACAAATGCATCACCTTACATGTAATGAATACAAAATTGTCAGATGTGAGAAACGAGAAGGCCGACACACTTGCAGTGAAAGATCATTTAATAAACAGAACGAAGCACAAGAGTGAAACATAAACACTGAACACAGCTACAAAAAAAAAAAACAATGACTCGCGACATACAGACATGAACCTTTTCACAACACCCCTTCATTTCCCTCGGGATCAGTAAAGTATCTATGAATCTATCTATAATCAGATTTTTGGAGATGCACTAGTATATCATTCTTTTACCATTATAAGTATTTCAAAAAAACTTCAAAATACAAAAGTAATTTCATGATTTATGACTACAAAGCTGGTCCCTTCAAGTAAGAAAGGTCCCCGCAACCTGAGTGTCTAAACAAGTTTTGGTCCCCACAATGTGGCATAAACCTGGTACATATACACAAGCACATTTTGGTAGTACAGTGGTAACCCTACTTATGAGTTTAATCCGTGCAGGAGCCGAGCTCCTTAGCTGGTTTGCTCGTTAGCTGGATGCATTTTCCCCATAAGAATACATGTAAAACTGATTAATCCATGTCAGCCGGCCAATATACAGTATACTTAAATATGCTAAACAATGTGTTTATATGGGTTTTTTAAAACATAAACGTGACGACAACGACGCTCGTGTAGGCTGGCCGCTAATGAGAGGGAGACCGACGGTGCTCGTG
>BRDA01051897.1:0-25216 GCA_036984385.1 Crenuchus spilurus | reverse complement strand
TGTTTATTGAGGTTGTTTATGGACTAATATCTCCTATTCTAGTGATTAATAGTGTTTATTGAAGTTGTTTATTGACTAATATCTCCTATTCTAGTAATTAATAGTGTATATTGAGGTTGTTTATGGACTAATATCTCCTATTCTAGTGATTAATAGTGTTTTTTGAGGTTGTTTATGGACTAATATCTCATATTCTAGTGATTAATACTGTTTATTGAGGTTGTTTGTGGACTAATATCTCCTATTCTAGTGATTAATACTGTTTATTGAGGTTGTCTGTGGGCTAATATCTCCTATTCTAGTGATTAATAGTGTTTATTGAGGTTGTTTATGGACTAATATCTCCTATTCTAGTGATTAATAGTGTTTATTGAGGTTGTCTATGGACTAATATCTCCTATTCTAGTGATTAATAGTGTTTATTGAGGTTGTCTATGGGCTAATATATTTTATTCTAATGTATCCATGACATTCCAATGTCCCATGATGTCTTGGGGAAAATATGTGCTAAATTCTGGGGGAATATCTCAAGTGGTGACAGTATGAGCTCTCCTCAGCCTTTTGCCAGGGGTGGTCATACATAATGAGCTGCTTTACAGTCGTTTGTTGTTGGCTCATCAGTAGTAAAGTCTGGTGCAGACTGCAGTGAGGTTAACAAGGCCACATTGCCGTTAGAAAAAAAAGGTGAGCGTACCCATATGGCGGAATGTAATTAAAATCGCTCATTCTTTCGGCCGATATCTGGATGAAGTAAAGAGATTAAAATATTCTGCTGTCATTTGGTAGTGCATACATTAATTAGCCTCTGGTCACCAGAGAGCCTCTGAAAAATCCATCAGAGGCCAGACCTTAGTGTAACGCTTAACCTTTCAGTACTTTCTCTCCCATTCTCTATGCATGAGATAAGAGCAAAAATATCCTTCTTTTACAGTGCAGGTATTAAGTTTCAAGTAAGCATAGTCTTAGAATATTCTTATAGCATTATTCTTCAGTGCTGAGCTGTAAAATAGGCGCTAAATTCTCTTTGAGAGGGAAATGGACGTTGTGAGAGTGACACAAATTACAGGAATTTGATTTGGTCATAATTGTGACAGAAGCAGCAGGTCTAAATCTGGATCCAAGGGGCTCTGGAGGCCACCCACCAGGGAAATGATTCTCAGTGTGAGAAAAGCACTGTGCTGCACTCCAGCCACCAGGCTGATCTTTATGAACAGTGGGGCTGCTTATCAGGAGACCTTGCTACTATGCTGTGTCTATATACAGCCACCCCACCCAAGGAACAGAAAATAAATAAATAAAAACAGGGACAGTTATGCAAACTCCGACCTCCCCGAGGCAATATCTTTGGGATTAGATTGCATCCTCTTTCAAAGCTGAAAGTCCATGTTTGCTTGGCATTTCAATTCGAATTCCCACACTGTTGACATTTCCTGGTAGATGAGGATTTGCATCTAGAATGATACATTATTTCCGGGAAGACGGATGCAGTCATGCTTTACTTCGGCTCGCTATTATATACTCTGCCCATAAAATATCTCGACCAAAAGTCTGCGTCCGTTAATGTGAATATCACGTGTTTGTTTTACAGTAATCCCACCAGAATTGATTGGTCATAGCAAGTGAAACACGATTTTGAGGAATGCAGGGTGACACAATGGCTCGGAGCTGTAAACTCTGTTTATTCACAGTCTGGAAATTCAATAAACAGAGCGTCTATAAAAAGCTGTGTCCAGCCTCGTCTGCTTATTGTGTTTCTCGCACTCTTCTCCAGCCAGTGGATGTGTCTCACTACAGCAAAGACTTTTTTGGGGGGTTTAGATACAGCTGGACACTGTTGTCTCCTTAGCTGCCATGGCTGTCACACAGGAGTAAGACTAGATCACACACTCCTTCTTCACTCTATCCATTTAAACACACTCACCGCCTGGCAGCTGTCTCTCGCGCCAATTACGTACCAAAGGAAAATAGATGGCACTCATTTACAATGACATCTGCACTTGTTGTGCACTGTCATCTTCACCTCATCATCTACTCTTACTCTTTCTCGCTCTGTCTGTCTCTCTGTGCTGTGTGATTGTGTTATCAGCTAAAGATGCTTCATAATTATTATCACAGACATTTGCTGACACTTACTGGATGTTCTCTCATTTTGCTTTTTCCAATAAAGTCTTAAAGGACTTGGAAAGTGAATTTTTTGCTTGTCCACAATGTTAAAAATTCAATATGTGACATTCCCAGTCCATGCAATCAATACATGGAAATTAAAATGTAAAGCCAACCTCTTTGAATTTGTAGTGATATTATAAAAATCATGTAAGTGTGCATTTATTAATGTGTGTGTGTGTGTATTTTATCATGAAGTCACAAACATTTATGTGGATGTATTTGAATAGTTAAATGAATAATTGATTTCCATTGGCTTTCCATTATGGGCTGATTTTTCCACAGTATTCTAATTTTTTGAAATCCTGTTTTTTGTGGGTTTTATGAGTTGGAAGCCCAAATTATGTGAAAATAAACAAATAAATACTTGAAACTGTTTAAATTATGGGCCCTGAATCTATAATCTATGAAAGTTTGAATGGAATTATGGAAATTAATCAACTTTTCCATGATGTTCTAATTTACTGGAGTGGGTCTGTACATACATACATATATACTGTACATACATACAGTATATACACAATACACAACAAAGGGGGCTGTTTGTATCCTTTTTGTGAATGGGCATTTGTCATCTAACATATTTTATTACTATGTACTATTTTAAATGGCACATGAAGGACCATAAATGAGGCTTTTTGGTTTGGTTTCCCTCGGTCCTCTTTTCAGGTGAAAGTCAATTTTGCATTTGAAAATCAAGGTTCTAGAGTCTGAAGGATGAGTGTAGAAAGACACAGTCCAGGGTGTCTGAAGTCCAGTGTGAAATTTCTGCAGTCTGTGATGGTTTGAGGTGTCATGTCATCTACTGCTGTTGGTCCACTGTGTTTTGTTTCAAGTCCCAACATTAACACAACTGTCTACCAGGAGATTTTAGAGCACTTCATGCTTCCATTCACTGAGAAGCTTTATTCAGATGCCAATTTATTTTCCATGTTGCTTAGCACATGCCAAACCACACAGATTACTGCGCTTGATTGGACAGCCCACTCATGCCATACTGATCAACAGTAAACCAAAAAAGGCTTGAAATATTTCAATTTACATGTAATAAATGTAAAATGTCACTTCAGTCCTCCTGAAATGAGCACACTGCATTATGGGATGCTCCATGTCATATAAATAGCTTGGGCTGTATAATTAAATATCTGTACTGATAAGCTGGGTATCAGTACAGTGGGACATTCCTGTTGGGCACATTTAGTAGTAGTTGAAGGTTATTTTTAATAGAATTTCAGCCATTCTGCTATTTTTAAATTAGGCCTCATACAAGCATCCAGAGCAGAGGTCATTTCCATATGTCTAACTTAAAGGTACAGTAATAGCCTGCTTACTTTTTTGGGATTAAGAGACAGTAGAAAATGGAAAAATAAATAAATAAATTTGGTGCATAAACCACACAAACATTTTCACCTCAGAACAAAAGAAAGAAAGTGTGAGAAAAAAGCAGAGCTCTATCACTCTACTTTTAAAACATGTGCAATCCCGTGTTTTAGGAAAAAATCTCCTTTAATTTTCACCTTGGTTGACGTCCTTAGGAAACACCAGTTCCCACAGAGCAATCATATTTTTGCAGGAAATGTGTGAGAGCTCCTGGGCAAGTACAGAGAGGACAGAGTCACTTTGTGTGAAATTAATCCGTGCCCTCATCATAGAAATTGTAGTCTGGGACCTTGTTAGGTAGTAGAACATTCTGAGAGCTAATGTTTTTGTGGAGAACTCTATAAATGTATGCACTAATGATATCTGGAAAATTTGCTTTAATAAAAAAGATACATTTAGGCAATAACACTGTATTAATTTGTCTTTCCTGATTCTAGTGATACTGTTTCTGCTTTCTTATTCCAGTCCATTACCAAATGGATACTGCAGCAATTTAAAAATGATAGGTGTAATGCATTTCATGTCTAGCGGAGAGCTTTGGAATGGATCATTAATGTTATTAACAGTAACCTTTTTCACTTGTTTTCATTTGGAAAAGGTTGGCCCACTTACTTGTTCATTAAAAATGGCTTACATGGTATTAAACCGCTCTTAATAAAGCAACAACATTGATTTATGATAATTTGGCATTTCACGTAAGTGCTGCTCCAGGTTTTTATTTATCTATGATGTTCCATGTATTTATTTTTGGTGTTTCTTCTGCAACCCTGTGGCTCCTGTACCTGTAATTGAAACGGTTTTGCCCTCGCCGCTTTCTCAGCCATCCATCATGGGATAGTGATTGATAGAGGCGAGGTGAAGGGCTAGTGTAGCTCCTTTAAAATCCTTCTCCTCAAAGCCCAGAGATACGCACCTAGCCGTTTCCCCAGAGCCTGGCAGGATGGAGATTAACGTGCTTAATAATGAGATGGTGAAATTAAAAAGACATTGTGAGTGCACAGGGTACAGATAGCTAATAAACGAATACCTTTTAACAGTCTCGAGCAATCGTGAATTTATAATTATCTATATAATGGAAGAGATTTGCAATGAGTATACCATTTGCATGAAATCCAGCATTGGTGGATATACCGGTTTTTCATTCACGTTTTAATTAGCGAGTTTGTTAACCAATTACAGCAAACCAAACAACTCCTGTCTTGATTTGTTTGATGTCTCACAACACTTGATAGTGTGTTTGAATATATTATGTACATTACCGAAAGCCATGTGCATTGTTTACTTATTTGGTGCTTGAGATAATTGAATGAAGGTGCTACAAATTGCATAATGACTTGAAGCAGTAAATTTGGGAAGACTCCATCTGCCTACAAGTCCTGTTGTAATTAGAGACAATATGAGTTACGCCTGCCAGCTTTCTGTCTTTCATTAAGTCTGAAGAGTGTCAGCCAAGTGGATGATGATAAAGAGAGAAAAGTTTGTTCTAATGCAATGCCAATGTATGCTGAGGTGACACTTTGGTGTGCACCTAATACTGTCATATTTCATTTATGGAAATATGGGGAGTAGAGATGTGGCAAGGACGTCACACTCCAGTACGTCACGATGATGAGCTGAGGGTCATCTCTGCCTTATGTAACTATCCATCAGCAGGTGCAGGAGGCCTAATCTCCCTCACCTGGATGCGGCAGGCTCTTCTGTATTACTGCAAAACAATCAACTGCATACTTTCAGAGTACCAAGACATTTGTGCATAATTAAGATGAAATGTGGCAACTTGCGGAGTCTGAATGATTCATTTTTAAGGGAACCAGAGTTCAGAGCATCTATATACTACTTCACAGAAAGTTATTACATAAAATAGGTATGAATCAATCACATAATGACACTTTGGAAATGGTTCAAATGAGGTATTTAAATATCAGGACCCGTGCTAGGCATGTGGGTACTATCCTAATCCTGCCTCCCTCCACCACTTAAGTGTCCGCCGCGCACACCCCTCCCCCCTGGAGATCGAAGTCCTTTGCGTACATCCAGGTGAATGTTGGGCTGAACGATGCATGTGTGAAAGGTTTTTGCTCACTCTGTATGCTTGGGGGGAGGCTGAAGTCGTGCCCCCATCGACATTTGGGGCCCCGCGTGCAGTGTGTCATCTGTTAAAGATGTATAAATTAAACAAACCCAATCACTTGTAATGTTCCTGTCTCTATGAGGGTGAAGACTAACACAGGCCTCCTTCCATGCATGTGAAGTTAAGCTCCGCCCCTTTTCCAACTGCTGCTGATACATTGTCGCTGGCAGCTTGTAGGAAAGCGCAGGAACCCCACCTGATGGATTGGCTGGGAGACTCCTGAGCCAAAAAGACAATACTTAGTAGTGATGGGGAGAAAGTGCCATCTACCCACCCAGAGATCGTATGGCCAATTTTGCTCTTTCAAGCCCTGGCTATCGATGGCAAGTAGCATGAACAGAATTCGAACTTGCGATCCTCTGATCATGTCAGCACCTTTGTCCACTGAGCCACAGGGGCCCCAAATGAACTTTTTTTTTCATGATATTCTATTTTTTGCAGATCCACTAATACATGCAGTGGTATGCAAAAATGCCCTGGTCATATTTTTTTATTACTGTGAAGAGCTACGTGAGTAAAAGATGACCTGATTTCCAAAAGGCATAATGTTGAGAATGACATACATCTTTAATATTTTTAATTAATTTCTGAAATTTTTTTTTTTCATTAATTTTTTTAGTCGTTTATAGCTTCAAAATGACATTTGGTAAATCTGCATGGTCAGTACTTATTACCCCCCCTTTAACAAGTACTGTGGCTCGTTAACATTTTTTGTCCCAAATTAAGACTTTCAGTACGTGTTTGCGGGATCTTTGTCCGTTCTTCTTTTTTAAAAAAAGCTTCTAGTTGTCTGAGATTCTTAGGCTGTCTTAAATGCACTGCTCTCTGTTCACAGATATTTGATTATATTTAGGTCAAGAGACAGTGAGGGCCATGGCAAAACCTTTAGTTGCCTCTCTTGAGGTAGTGTTTATGGATGTTGAGGTGTGTTTGGGATCATTATCCTGTTGTAGAAGCCATCCTCTTTTCATCTTTTTTACAGGCAATTTGATGTTCTTACAAAATTTGCTGACATTTAATAGAATCCTTTCTTCCCTCTAGCAGTGTAATGTTTCCAGTGCCCCTGGCTGCAACACAAGCCCAAAGCATGATCGATCTACCCCCTTGCTTAATCCATCCTTTTCCTCCAAACATACATTTGCTCACAGTGGCCAAAGTGCTGTATTTTAACTTTATCCGTTCGCCGGACTTGTTACGAAAATGCAAAAGACAAACTTGTAACACTTGTGGTGCTGAAGACAGGTGTTACTGCACAGTCAAACAGTGCACCAGCACTCTAGAGTCTGCTGAATATTCATGAAGGCCTTTTGCATTCAAATTGGGTTTTAATTTGAAATTTTAGTAGTTCTCTCTGAAAGAGTTCTTGGTCTCCCAGACCTCACCTGGACATATAACATCCATTTCTTAATTACATGATGAACGGATGGAAACAACTTCTTGAAAATGCATTCCTATCTTCTTATAGCCTTTTCCTGCTTTGTTGACATCGATTATTTTAGGCAGTATTCATTATTTTAAAGTGCTGGGCAGCTGCTTAAAGGGAGCCCATGACTGCTGATTGTTGCAGCAGTGTTTGAGCACTCCGAAAATATATCAATATTTGATATTTATATCACCAAGCCTAAAAATCACTGTGAACAAGCCATAGTCCTAACGAGCTAATTAAGGTCTGAGATAATGTAAAAGTTAAGATTGGGGTGTCTAAATTTTTGCATGGTGCTTCTTTCCATTTATTTTCCTCTAAATTTATACAAAACCAAAAATAATACATTGATTTAATTTAACAGTGAAAAGAATGTTTCATCTTCTACTCACTTAACTATTCACAGCATCAGAAATTGTGACCAAGGTGCCCAATTTTTGCATTTGCCACTATAAGTTACATTTCAATAACTAATATTAGAATAAATTCCAGTATGTATGCTAATGTGTTAACGTTTAAGCCTCTCTAAACCTTTCTTCATAACAGCCCAGTGTTGTTTATAGTTCCCATCCAATACCTGGATGTAATCAATACTTCATTATGCTAAATCAAGTGTACTGCTGATGAATTTCCCAAACCCATGTGCTGGCTGAGGAAATCTGGAACAGACTTTTGTTGTAACTCACAGACATCCGCTTCTTTTCATCAAAGCAATAATTCATTGTTAGTTTTTTTAGTCATTGTTTTTAAATACATTGTGATTTTCCCAAGTAAAAGCCCATTTAATGCCAAGATGGTCTTAATATATGTGACCACCTACCGTAATAGTGCGAGTAATCAACATTGTTTAGGAGTGTTTGCTCAGTAGTGATCCCTGACACTTTGCTTGTTGTTCCACTGTTCATTATGGAGGTTAACTGGTCCACTGCCCTAAACATCCTACAAAGTTAGTGGTTTCCTAGATGCTACCATCCTTCATCTACTGCCCTATTATCATGCCCTTTTGGACATCAGACTAATCACATCCTCAACCCCTAATGATTGTTTTGAATTCTGCTACAACTGACTAATGTGCTTACTTATGTATACATGCAGCAAACCCTGTCACATGGCATCAGTCCCAGGCTGTCACTGGTCATCATTTTCACGACTGATATATTTTAATAGATCTTTGCTGCAGCAAAATGGTTGGTGCGGTGCATAATATCAGGCAGCAGTTGCCATCACAACTATCTACTTAGCACTTGTTAAAAGTATCTAGCACTTGTTGCCAAAAACAAAAACGGAGAAAACCTGTGGCCGGCAGTGCACGGATGGTGTGCCAATAAATGTAAAAGGCTTTGCTGGATGACACCTCTATTATAAGTGTGATAACAGATTTATGTAAGCAGTCTGCAAGAGATGATGAGGACAGGAGCAAACAGGCAGAAATATCAGAGAAGAGGAGTGAGCCGGATGCAGGTGCTTTGTCATGCTGTGGGCTGTGGACTGTGAGCTAAATGAAGTAACTAAAGATCAGAATTTGGTTTGTTAACGTTGGGGTTTCTTGCACGTTTTCCAAGATTTAACCAGTCAGGTTTCTACATCAACATCTAATGTAAATGTGTGAAATAATGGAAATTTAAATCTTTTTATACATTACTCATCAGTTCTCTTAATTTATCAGGTACAGTGGTAACCCTACTTACGAGCATCCCCACTAACGAGTATTCCAGGTAACGAGTCGAGATCTCAGAATATTTTTGTTCCAGGTAACGAGTAAAATTCAAAGTAAAGAACAGCGTAAATTATGTAGTATGCCAACTGCTAGGGGCGCTGCGGTCGTAGCATCTCCTAGATGCTAGCGTAGAAGAAGAGGTCAGTCATTACCTTTGACTGCTGTCCAGTGAAAGTGAAAGTGCTAGTGAAAGCAATGCTAAGGTAGCAAAAGGTAGTGAACAAGAAAGTTAGATACATTTTACTTTTACTTTTCATATGATAAGTGTAACCATGCCATACACGTACACCCGTCCTCCTGGCCTCCTTAGCCACCAGCCTACATGAGCACCGTCGTCATGTTTATGTTTTAAAAACCCATATGAACACATTATTTAGCATATTAAAGTATACTGTATATTGGCCGGCTGACACGAATTAATCAGTTTTACATGTATTCTTATGGGGAAAATGCATCCAGCTAACGAGCAAACCAGCTAACGAGCAAACCAGCTAACGAGCTCGGCTCCTGCACGGATTAAACTCGTAAGTAGGGTTACCACTGTATAAGGCATATAACCAGTCCAGCTTGACAGCAAGACTCCATCATCTAACCAGCTACCTGAAGCACATGCCAGGTATCTTTTCTGGCCTGGCATGTTCTTGCCCCTCATGGTAAGATCTCAGACTTATGATATCCCAACATTTTGCACTCTACTCTTCAAGAAAGGAAATCACAAGCAAAAATATTGTGAATACAGTGTGATTTGAGTGATATTGTGATGACAGTGATCTTTGTGTGGTAGTGTAATTATAGTGTTCTTTGTGCGAGTAGTAGAGAGGAGCCTGCTTGTTCTAATTTAGTTCTATCTTTAAACACTGTTCTGCAATATTTTCAATCATTCTGATGATAAAAGCAGACTATTAAATCAAATGAACTGTCAGGTGATCATTACATTAATTTAAGGGAGGAACATTAGCTGTCGGTTTGACTTTGGTGGAGCACATTGGAGCAGCATGACAGCAAATTCCAAAGCTGATATTTTCACATATAGTGGAGTGTTACATGTGGAGTGTTGTAAGACAAAATAGAAAAGAATCTTCTTTCATTCATGCTGGTTTTACGCGGTGAAACGTACGTGCAACTAGTTGCATGCAGCATGATTTTCTTGCAATGTAACAGTTGAGGAATTTACTTTATGCAATTAAACTGCAGTTCATTTCAATGTTTGTTTGACCATTGTCAACATTACATATACAACTAAGAATGTATGTTCACCATATACAGTACCAGTTAAAAATGTCTAGCTGTAAATGAACACAGAAGTCATCCAGACTGTGAGTGAACACATAATGAATCATGTAGTAAACTTAAACGTGTTAAATAAACCAAAACATGTTTTAGATTTTACTTCAAAGTAGACACACAACTGATGTCTCAAACACATTAAGAGGCAAGAAATGCAAGTCATGAACTCTTGACAAGACACAGCTGTTAACTGCATCTAGGGTTGAGCCGGATACTCGTTTCAGACGAGTATCCTGTACTGATAAAGCATTTTTGACGAGTAACGAGTAAAACTCGTCAATATCCGTGCTCGTGCTGACTGTCTTCATGATCTGTGATTGGCCAGTCACACACAGCGCCCGCCCATCCATACACAAACACGTCTTTGCAGCTCTCACTCTCACTCCGTCTCACACAGTCACTCTCACACACACACCTTTAAGTAATTGTTTAACTTTGTGTGGAAAAAAAATGCCGTGTTGAGTATGACGACTCTTGTTCATGCATACTTAGTAGTTCATAATTTCCTCCTGCATGAGTTGTATTCATTCATCCACTTAAAATATTCATGTTCTGAGTTTATAAAAACACTTGTTCTGTAAATAGTTCTCTTACGTTTGTGATCAAAAACATTGATTTGAATCTCAATGTTGAAGCTGTACTGTAGATAGTTTTGAAATAAACAATACATATAGCAACTTCTGGTCAATACATATCAATTACAGACATAAAATAACGGACAGATTTAAGCCCCGCCCACTTCCGCCTAATTCCGGTTTAGGCCACGCCCACTCCAAGTACAGATATGGATACAGATAATTTAGATGATTGATACAGATACAGATAGTGGTGTACTCGCTCATCCCTACTGGCATCTAAGTAAGAGGTGCCTACTGTGAAGACTGTAAAATATAAACATATTCTGGTTTGTTTACTTGTTTGTTTACTAAATATTCTCATATGTATTTCTTCATAGTTTAGATGACTTTAGTATTAATCTACAATGCAGAACATTTTTAATAATGAAAAACCACTGAATGTCCAGAGGGTGTGTCCAAACTTTTGACTGGTACTGTATGCCCAACATTGCAAAGACATTTCTATACAAAGAATATATTCACCCTATGAACGGCTCACCCACTTTGCAAATATGTTAATAGGTGTGGATAACAGTGAGTGCAGGTGTGGTGTTATGTCTGAGAACAGAGAATTTCCTTGCTATTTGTTCATAAATATGAGGTGTGGCTACTGATTTTGGCTACCACACAAGCTTATGTCAGAGCTAAAGTTAAGGTTTTGGCTTTATTTTGCAGTAATTGTGATTAGCATATGGTAGATCTTATGATAGCATAATGTTTAACTGTACACTAAATAATTGCATTGGTGATGATCGACACAGTGTATCCGACCAAACGACAAGGTGGCCTGCCTGATGTCAGAAGGTAGCGTAGTTTTCCACCGGTCACCCACTTAGGCAGATGGATGGGGTGTGTCTCTGACACTTTAACTACACGGCCATCAGAGTCACCTAGCTGAGATAAATCAAAGATAGGTGATAAATGTCTTTCTGCCTGCAGGCACCTCACAGGCAAACTGCTCAGTTGAAGACATCAGAAAGCAGGACAGAATTATACAAGAGGCTTTGATTGGCCCCTTTATGTAGGTCTTCTGTTTCATTGACTGCTGAGGAACACATGGACAATACTGTAGGGGGGATGCAGAGGTGATCTGACAGTATATCACTGTTGTAATAAAGTACATCCCAACAAGGATATCATGGACATGTATCACCACTATTTACAATACACTGAACACCTGCAAATGATTAAGACTCCCAAGCTGGAGTAGCTGTTTATTGTTTTGCTGTATTGCTGGGAGGTTGATTTTAAATCCTGGGGCTCTGGGAATTCATTGCTTTCTCCAATGTCATTCGTATTAAAACAGTTTGTCCTGCTGACGTAACTCTCTACTGTGCAGTGAAGGCTTTCTTGTAGATTTCGCAGCATTGCTGTGAGGATTTGATTGCATTCAGCAACAAAAGTGTTGGTGAAGCCAGGATGTTAGATGATCACCACCCCACCACGTCCTCAGTCACCATCATTCCAGAGAACATAGTTCCACTGCTTCACATGTTAATGTTAAGGGGCTTTATGCACATCTAACCCATACCTGGCATTAGGCAGTGTGCCAACCGGTTCATGTTTTTCTGCAGCCTAGGCAGGACTTTTCTAGACAATTTGAACATTGTATCAGCAATGACTGCAACTTTTACCAAAAATGCTGCCTAGACAGAGTGAGAAACATCATCAAGGACGTTTCTTATCCAAACCATGGACTTTTCATTCTTATTCCAACTGGCAGACATTACAGGAGCCTCCGCTCACGCACTAGCAGGCTCAGGAAGAGCTTCTTCCCAGAGGCTGTGACCTTACTGAACTCTGCACCGCCACTTTAACTCGAACTACGTCATTGCACTGCCGTTTAACTGCATCCTTGCACCTCTGTAATGTTCATACACTTTATATCTGCTGCCTCACATATATACTCTCGTATTAATGCATATATTGTTTAATTGCAAAAGACATTCAATCTCTACAACTCACTGTACCGTCTCGAAGATTACTTACTGCACTTTATGTAAATAACATTGTAAATTGCACTCTGGTTAGATGCTAACTGCATTTCATTGGCTCTGTACTGATACTCTACACAATGACAAAGTTGAATCTAATTTAATCTAAAGTAGTTGATTGTGTTCATTAGAAGGGGTGTCCACAAACATTTGGATGTACTTGCGTGCAGACTTGCTCATAACTAGTGCAGCCCAGTCCAGGCTTTTCCAAATTATGTTGTGATTCATGTCAACTCATGCATTTTAGTGTCCCCATATTCAAAACTGCGGAATATTTGCAAGGAATATCATGTTTGCAGTATGAGGCGGTATGATCATTGCCTAGGCAAGAAGTCCTGCTGTTCTGAATTTCTCACAGCTATATTGGGTTGTATCAGTAGAAGTCCAGTGTGTTTGGTCTTTGCTGATACAGAATAATGGCTTTAAGTGGGAACTCGATTCTAAATTGCTTCTTGAGGCTTGAGCTAATCAAAATATAATGAATGTGCATTGACTATGAAATGAAATACACTATTGACTATATAAGCCTCTCAGGTTTAAATCAAGCTTTATCGTGTGGTGTGTGGACCATAGCATAGAACAACTCTGAAAGAAGCTTTCCCATCTTTCTGAACTGTTCTTTAAATCACTGGCAGTTGCTTCAAGCAGTAAGTGTTCAGTATCCATAGCTCAGCTGGTGTTATTTTAGCTTTTCCAGTACACCAGTATGGTAGCTGTGGAGGCTGATGGGCCTGAAGTGCTTTTCTCTGCAGGGTCAAAACTGGTCGGGGGTCTCGCACTACTTGCTTAAAATTCTCACACACATACGCACACACTCAGACATATGTATACCAATCCAGCATACTCACACTCTCCCCCACTGTCTGATCATTACAGCAGCAGGTCCACCGCTGTGGCCCCCTTGCTGGCTGAGAGATGAGTCTTATTGTTTTAGACATGTTTAATGATTTATTTACTGCCTCAGCTGAGCATGACTTAAAATTAGCAACAAATAGCTCTTGCAGCTAGTGTATCCTGCTAGCATCTTCTTGAAAGCCCCACGCACCACCTAGAAGCATCCGCCCTGTCACCCATCCCGCTGAGTGGGCTTCTAACTAACACCCCCATCCTCTGTCCCCCGCTGCTATCCCCGGAAATGTGGAGATTCAAACATAAATACGCATGCCATTAGCCATACTGTTTGCCTGACTTAGAGCAATAGTTTCCTCCACAGCCCAAGTGTCAATCGACGTATTTTGCAATGGAAATATATGACTAGTGTAGATAATATAGCCAATCATTAGACTTCTGTAAATTACATGTCTGAATCATCAGATACTGCATCATCTTCCCCAAAAGCTTTGAACTGCATTGCTGTAAAAAGCTAAATGCACTCTAGTGCATCTCCAAAAACCTTTCATTTTTTTCAGTTTTCATCATTAATCCGTTAAAGTTCCTGATAATGAAAAACGAAAATGTAAATCCAATTAATCTGTTCCAGACACTCCAAAATACATTTTATATAGAATGACTATAGTTTCACATACAGAAAACAATGAGAAATAACTACAAAAGACTAATGAAATGTATAAATGAACATTTAACATCACTCTTATCTTTATTGAAGACTCTTCTTGGTGTATGGAAATGTGTCCAGAGAGGTCTGTTTCTGTACCTTTGTTTTGTACACCCGTTCTCAGCTATTGTTTGTTGGCACGCTGTAAATTTAGTGTGACATGTTTGACTTTGTTTTGAGTGTTATCAATGAGAAACAAAGCCAGAATGAACTGCGTGGATGCTTTGTTTACACTAAATTAGTTTTGAGTTATGCTGACGAAAACCGGGCAGATGAACGATAACTGGGACAAAATTTCCCCCAGAAAATCTATGATAACCGAATTATACGATAACCAGGGCAAACGATAACCGATAAAGTTCCACTGTAATATGAACGATCATTTGTGTTCATATTTTGTTTCAAAACAGTAAACACATGCTTTATTCATTACAGGTTAGGCGACCTATTTTAAGCCTTATTTTGTTTGTTTTGATGCTGTTTGAATAGTAATTTACTCAAACCTGAAATTAAATAATTTAATTATTACATATTCATTATTTATTCTAATAATTTGAGATATGGCATTTCTGATTTTGTGATCTATAAGCCATACTGATCAATAGTTTTAAAAAAGACTTGTAATATCATTTAACATATGAAATTAATAGTTAGTAATAACAATAGGACAGTTTACCTTTTTGAATTAAATTATGAACAACATTCACAGTATTCTAGTTTTTTAATGTGGCACTATATTGTAAAATGTTTTGAAACCTTTAGAATTTTCTGTATTTCTGCATAGATACAATGACCTAAACATCAGACATCATAGAAGTAGATTCATTAAGAGATTTAACTTTGTAAACATTTTTTGGCAAAATGATTTCCATACATAGGGTTGCATTTTGTTGTATGACGCACATTTCCCTTTCCTTTTTTCTTTCCTTCCAATGACATTTCCATTTTCCTTTTTTCTTTCCTTTCCATGATTTTTCCCTTTCCTTTTTTATTTCCTTCCCATGACATTTCCCTTTCCTTTTTTATTTCCTTCCCATGACATTTCCCTTTCCTTTTTTATTTCCTTCCCATGACATTTTCCTTTCCTTTTTGAATTCAGAATTCATTGTTCCATTCATGATAGCAAGCCATCTTGGCCCATATGCAGGCCCAATCTATGATACTACCACCGCCATGTTTCATAGATGGTATAAGGTTCATATACTGGAATACAGTTTCTTCCTTTCTCCAGACATATTGCTTCTCATTTAAACCACAGAGTTATTGTTTTGGTCTCCCCATCTTCTAAACATTTTCATGTCCACTAAACATTTAACCATGCCAGATGTCGTCCTTCTTCCATCCAATCCTATGCCTTATAAACTCTGATCTCCAGCTCTGGTTTATTTATGTAATGTTAAATCATTTTCCTAAATAAATAAATGTCCAAATATAATATTTTTGTTGCTTTATTCACTTTTAGGGCTTGTGTGAAAATGTAAAATTATACCCCCATAATAATAAGTTATTGGACTGCTGTTGGTTCACTGGTGGAAAAAATATTGGCCTGCTGATGGCTGCCAGCTATCATTTTGCTCTTAGGCAATAAAGTGGTCCACTGTAGGTCTGTTTAATAAATGGCCCAGAACTGGTCCAGCTGCAGCGTGTTGACTATGATGGCAAGCCACTGGCTGACTGCCCATTTACCTTTTACCACCACTGGTCTTTCTCTGGCACACCTACAGGTGGTCAGCTGACCAAGATCCACTTGTGGATAATAGTAGGTTACCCAGTACTAGACTGGCAAATTCTGACCATTTATGGTCCAACAAAAGCTTGTTTTCTGAGTATTTTTGCATAAATATAGAAAATTCACAAACTTTAATGCACTGCTGTATGGATGTTATGGGCATATGTTGTCAGGTGAAAGTGAGCCAGTAAAATATCTGATTTAGAGCAGAGAGACAGCTGAGATACTGTGTTACATCAGATAACTCCCCCTTCCTGTCCTGTCCTCTTGCAGTGTGCTTGCTCTCTAATCATATGGGTTGATAGGAGCTCAGAGGTAATCACTGTTGACAGACAGGGCCCTCAGGTGAACATATGCTTCTGATTGTATTCGGACATTGCGCTGTAACTCCTTCAGCTCTGACTGTGGGCTAGATTCTGCATTTTGCAGTAGTCATTAGTGCACTCTGCACAATTAATCTACCACAAGCACATGAATTATGTATGTACTGTGCTTAGTGAAAGTGTAGTATATGTATACCCAAGTCCCCAATTATTAGGTTTAATAGTAGCTTCTCTAAATCTACTTTTCTGTAAATCTTGAGTGGATTTTTCTCTCGCTCTCCTCTCTTGATCTTTTTCATTTTTCATTTCATAACCACTATAATTGGCAATTCATCAACTATAAAGCTTTATTAATGGCATCCCATAAATCAGAGAACACATCTATATTCCACACTTTCTATCATTCTTCTTGCACTTCTCTCACTCTGTCTCACTCTCCCTGTGATATTGTCTTAGGGAAAGCCTCTGATAATCCCCATTACCCTCATTATCTCCTCCTCTTGAAGAGCTTTTACATGCCATTCAGACATTCACAATGTTAGTGTAAGTTATCCCAGTGAGAGTTTGAGAGGCTGTGCTGCTTCATTCGACATTTCAAAATTGGTTTTATTTATCTAACATCTAGAACACACAAGCAATACATATTTGTTAGATTACCTCTATCCACAATTATATATACACAGTACCAGTCAAATGTTTGGACACACCTTCTCATTCAATGTTTTTATTCATTTTTAAAAATAATTTTATTTTATTTTTTAACAAGTCATCCAGACTGTGAGTGAACACATAATGAATCATGTAGTAAACCTAAAAGTATTAAACAAACCAAAACATGTTTCAGATTTTACTTCAAAGTAGACACACAACTGATGTCTCAAACACATTAAGAGGCAAGAAATGCAAGTCATGAGCTCTTGACAAGACACAGCTGTTAACTGAAAGTCATTCCAGGTGACTACCTCATAAAGCTGACTGAGAAAATGCCAAGAAAGCTGCCATCTAAGCAAGAGGTGCCTACTGTTAAGAATGTCAAATATATAATATCAAAGCATTTAAATTCTTAAATTTGTCAATTAATTCTATAGTCATGCTTTCAATACTTTCAATACCCTTTAAAAATTACTGGCACAATTTTGGCTTCATATTTTGCTGTACTGTGCTGTATGTTGGCAGTATTTTGTTGACAACTGAGTTCTATATGGATTACAGAAATTAGAAAACAATAGGCATGTTGAACTGTAAAAATTGCCAGAGTGTCAATTTGATATTATGTATTATGATACTACACTTGATATTTGTATTGAAATTGATATTCTACTGTTCTGACAACCCTAATTTAATGCAAATAAAAAGTATTCACATGCCTCTTAAAAGGAAAAATAAAAAAAACTAAAATAAATTAATAAATATGCACAGCGTCTTATAACTGGGGTTGTGACTGTGTAAATAAATAACTAATCACAATTAAATTCATGTTGAGTAGTCAGTACACACAAATCAATCGTCAATTAAAATGTATTAATTTAAAAAAATGTTCAGCAGTTCTAGTAGCATTTTCCTGATGTTTACTCAGTTGCATCTTACAATAACCATGGCTCACAAAGAGCTCACCAAGCATTTTTGAAAATTGTCATTAAGAATAATTGTAAAAAAAATCAAAGGCATTAGATATACCATAGAACATAGTGAAGATCATCAATAGTGACATTTCCAGAATTTGGAAGTCCTTCCAAAACTGATGAAAAACAAGAAGAAAACTGGTCCAGGAGGCTGCCCGATTCCTACAGCAACATTAAATGAGCTGCAGGAATTTCTCACAAGTACTGATTGAGTACTACATGTGACAGTGTTCTCCTATATTCTTTATATGTCTAGTCTATGGGTTAAGGTAGCAATCCTTAAAATGAGATACCTCCATGCCAGCTGCATTTATCAAGAACCTACATCAAGTTTGCCAATAGCATGTGGTGAAAATGTCTTATGGTCTGATGAGACCAAGATTGAAATTTTTTACTATAATTCCAAAAGCTATGTTTGGCACACAAAAAAACATAATGCATCACCAAAAGAACACATTGAAGCATGGTGGAGGTAGCATTAAGCTTTGGTTCTGTTTTTCTTCAACTGGAACCTCTGACTTTGGAGGGAATTGTTGAACAGTTTGAATTTTCTGTCAATTTTTGTACCTTTAAGCATAACAAAGACCCAAAGCATGACTCCTCATTAACAAAAGAATGGCTTCACCAGAAGAGTATCAAAGTTTTGAAATGCCCCAGCAGAGCCCCAAGCTCAATCCTCAAACCCCGACCTGAAGAAGGCTATGCACAAGAGATGCCCTCACAATCTGACAATTTTGGAGTGCTTTGGCAAGGAAGATTGAGATGTGCCATGCTGATAAAAATCAAAAAGATGCTCCAACAAAATATTAAAGATTGTGCAGTTTTCAATTTTTATACCCCCCCCTCCCAAAAAAAAAAAAACAGTTTGTTTGTTGTTCAGTTGAGTTGTACATATTATAGGTCACATTAAATTTGGAAAATTAATCCTAGTCTCATTTGAACTAAAACATGGCATGTTAACAGGGGTGTGTGTTCTTTTTATATCCATCATACACACATGTTTGGTTCTTTTGTTTGTGGATTTTTCATTTTTTCTCTTCTGCACTGTATAGTCCAGTCATTCCAGTATGCTTGACAGTCGCTGTGGACCCCAGGACAGTCTGAGGCAAAGAACCACCTGACAGAAATATCGAATCAGTTAATTAGCTTTCTTAGAGATGGATACTGCTTCCCCAACTAATCCCCACCGTATGGAATAATGTGGCATTAATGCAGATTTTATGAGCTTGTTTTCTTCCTTCAGTTTAGTGTGATTTATCAAAACTTCTCATTCAGCTTAATGTAGGCGCAGTCATCTAATTGTCTGATAGATTTTCTGCCCTTCAGTCGCTGCTATAGCGCAAAACCTCAATTTAATTCAGCCCTTAAGCTTCAAATATGTAAATGACTATTGTCTGCTTTTGCTCAGAGCGTCACAAAACCCGCTCAAGCTTTGTCTTAGGTAAGAGTTATTGATTTGTCGTTTAGATGCAAAGCGTGTTGGCTTATTGCTGTGGTCTTTGACATTCTGAGAGTGATCTGGCCTATATCACTTCATGCAGGCACTGTGATGAGGAATATTGAGCCTGTGCAAGCACGGAAGCTGTGTCGGTATAAAGGTCGTGATTTCGACATGTGGGGCTGTTGCAGATCCAGCTGCGTGTTTTATTTTCAGGGTTCAACTGAAGCGGCTTGGTGAATAGCTTCCCACCGCTGTATGCTTTTGTCCAAACTCCTCCCTAGAAACCTGTCTCTATGCTCCCTGTCATTCCAGCCATTCTCCCTGCATCAGAGCCATTACTGCTGCCAGCAACAATACATCTCCCACACGCTGTGTCCCTGCAGGAAGGGGCCGAGGTGGCCTGGAAAAACAGCTTATGTCATCAGGAAATTTTACTGGCCGCACATCGACTTTATGACTTTGAGATGAACTGCGGTTTCCTCCTGGTTCAGACAGGTCAGCCTGTGCTTTAACTTTCTCAAGGCTAACACCAGCCATTAGTAATAATGACTGCCAGAGGAGAAGCTGTAGTGACAGATTTCACTACTTCAGGCCTTTTCTTTCCCTTTTCCTTTGATTTCAGATGCATGTGTTTACAGTGAAAGCACATCTAAGCATTGTGATGTTCCTTAAATGTCCATTATAAAAGGAAGAAGCACATTAAGAAGCCAGAACTCACGCTGGGCCCAGCTGGCTCCTTTATCTTCTCCCTTTCACATCTCTGCGATTTCAGAAAAGTGGCCGTCACAGACTTTTCCACCAGCAATCATTCAATTATGTGAGCGTTCAAACCCAGAAAGTCACACGTCATGCAGAGAAAGTCTTATCAGAGCTACTTTTAATTAGAAATCTGGTGAAAACAGGGGCGCAGGCAAACGCAGCACAACCTGCAGGAAGACCTTCATGCATCATTAAACAGCAAAACTTGAACCTTTCAAATTGAAACAGCAAACAGCTGAAAGGAGAAGATGGCCTAATGACCCAGTGACGAAGCACTGGCTTCATTATTGAGTACAGTGTGTGTATTGTGCAGTTTTATGCTTTTTTATTTCTTGTCTTGTCGCTTTAAGATCCAGACATCTATAACTCACCTGTTCTTATGTTTGGGTTGCTAATGTTGGTAAATCAGAGTTTTCATAATTCCATGAGTGGAAAGATGCCAATTCTTTTTTGGTGGGCTTGAATGGTCTTGAAATGTATTGAAAGGTTTAATGCCGGTTCAAAAATTGAGGGTCTGGATGACTTTGATTTTGATGGTCTATGAGCACCATATTTATTTACCATATTTACTCTTGGTGGTGCCATGATGCCTTGGTGGTTACCATGCTCGCCTCTCAGCACTGAGATCTTGGGCTCGAGTACCCATCTGAAGCTTCTGGGGTCTCCTCTGTGGTGTCCGGTTTCATCCCACAGTCCAAAAACGTGGTTCAGGTGAATTGGGTACTCTAAACTGTCATTTTGTGTGTGCCCAGCAATGGATTGGCACCCTGTCCTGGGCTTAGTAAAGATTGTATGCCCTACCCTGCACCCGGTAATGGAATTATATACCAATGAAGAAATCGCATCATATTAAAGAAAGAATAATTGTGTCAACAAGGGGTGACTGATCACTTATAGATGGATGTTAACTAGACTATAAATGGACCAGATCTATGTCTAAAGATGTAAAGTATTTCAGATGTGCCTCTAATGGTCCTTGGAGTGGAAAGTTCCAGACTTTGATATAAGACACCTGCTTTATCTACAGAAGGGAGTGAGTAGTGTCCTTGGGTCCCAGACACAGGATGCCTGAGTTGTACTTCTTAGCATAATTTCTCATTCAGACTTTATTGGCTGTAAAAGGGTCTTTCTCATTAATTGACTGATGATAGCAGTATCAGCTCGCACCTGACGCCTGACGTAAATAATGCTAAAGGGATGTTTCATCTTGGAGATAAGCATAGCCAGAGGTAAAGAATGAAATGAGGTATGGTGATTAAATTGAAAATCAATCAGAAAAAGGGGAGGGGCTAAAGGTGATAACTTTTGCACAGGAGATACTATAAAGAAATGTTCATTTGTAAGTTTCTGCATTGTCCAGACCTGCATGAATTAACACTGTGTATGGCCTTAATTCTCTTTTTCTCCTTTACATAAAGCCTTTGTCTCTTTTTTCTGAAACCCTTTGTTTTGACCTTTGGTTTTAAGTACTTTAATGGTGGCTCTTTTTACGAATATCCAGGATTGGCAGAACTAAATGTTTAGGTGACTTAACCCCAACGTGATTACCTTTGTTTTGCTACACAGTAAATCTGCCAGTGTTAATTCAACACTATTCGAGTTGAATTAACACTGAGGGTGTCAAAATGTAACACTCTCAGTGTTAATTTAACTCTAACAGTGTTGATTTAACACTGGCAGATTTACTGTGTACACTGTTCAAATGTAATTAACTACGTACTTAAATATGCCGTGACTTCTAAAATGAATTATATTTACATTTGATTTCCATCGAGTCTGCATTTTTCTGTTTTTGCCTTATAAAATGTTCTTTCCACAAAACAATAAGCTCATTAATTCAAAGCATATTAAAACAGCTCCTGTTCTACTTACAAACACAAACACAATATGGATTGGAAGTTTAGAGTCTGCACTTCTACAGACAGAATTTCTCTGTTTGTTTCAGTGAACCACGACTGATGCATAAATAATCTGGTTTCGCACCATATTGTTGATAACTTCTAAGAGTTAATTCAATTTTGGTCATTTCTGAAGATGTGTCGTTTCATAAATTCAGACTGGCATGTATTAAACTAGAGACGTCTGTATTGCTGAGGCATTTAAAGGCTCTGCTTACAAACTCATATGAAGCTATAAATCAAAGTGCTTCCTTTCTGAGGTATAGAGGACAATGTAATTGCTCTCTTTACTGACTGGAGTGTAGAAAGCCCAACCTAGTGGCTGCATGAAATGCTTGCCTCTGCTTTGATTAATAGATGTTTTTACACTGCTCCCCTTCTACAGATTTGCCCCTCGACTTCTCATGAATCATCATATGCTTTGTATCTTCTGGTTGTTTTGTGTAATTATTTCCATGGCTTGCAATTTTCCTCAAGATTGAATAGATTGCTTGGCTCCACTTTTATCAATATACATGGCGTTATTTGGTGATTGGCCATGCACGCCAAATAAAACAATGGTGAACGCTCACTGCAGTAAAAGTCAAACTTCGTTTTAAAGTCTTCCTGCTTCAGAGGTTTTCTTGGCCACGCCTGTACCTTCATGAAAATGATCTTCCAGAAATGACCATGTAAACTGAAAATGCCAGGCAATAGGGATTACAGTGTAATACTGGAGTAATAGAGGCTGTGCAACAAGGATATATTTTTGGGATTTTTTTTTAAAAGTAAGTCTAAGCAATGGCATGATTTCTACCTTCCTCGCCCTTAATGTTCATAGCATTCTACTGGCCTGACAATGAATGACCCATGTTGTATATTTATAGGGACACAGCAACATTTTTCAATCTCTATCTGCTACATCTCTAACCTGGGTTAATTTGCTATAGTCTGTATTTTCTACATGTTACAATGTACAGTATGTAGGAAAGAATAGAAATCCATTGGATCAAAACACACATACAACAGAAGCCATTGGGCAGTTGCTGAGTTGCATTATTGGATGGAGAAAATTACAGATATGTACATAAGAGTATTTGTATTTTGGTTTCCCATGTGTAGTCTCTGTTTCCCTGCCTTTCATCTTATTGTCATGCCTCGTTAATGTGTTACACGTGTCTCTTGTGATCCCTCGTCCCTGCCTGTTCATTTCCCCCGTGATCAAGACTGCTATATAGGTCCCTCATGTTTCTGTGTCCTCTGTCAGACATTGAAAATATGTACTGCATGTATGTTTGAGATCACATTTGTGTTTCTCACAACCACAAGCATTGCACCAGTGTTGTTTTTATTTGTTTTTATTAAAACATTTTTTATTTGATCCCACGGCTGCATCATATCCGTTTCCTACGCCTCCCTAACCTGCTTGTTATAATTTAATTGAAAAATAATTATATCTAAAATCTTTTTTTCTAGTATGACTTCTAGCTCATGAAAAATCAGAACTCTAGAATATGAAATTCTTAAAATATTTCATTTAGAGTTGAATTACTATTCAAGCAGCATGAATAATGTGATAATGATGTCAGAGCATCGTACCTGAGCTAAAGATAAAAAGACCAGGACTGTTGCTCACTAGTCCGAAGTCCCTTTTAGAGATGAAAATACATTTTGTATTTCATTTGGAAATCAAGGTCCTAGAGTCTGGAGGACGAGTGGAGAGACACAATCCAAGCTGTCTGAAGTTTCTGCAGTATGTGATGGTTTTAGGTGCCATGTCATCTGCTGGTATTGGTCCCACTGTGTTATGTCAAGTCCAAAGTCAACATCGACCTGGAGATTTTAGAGCACTTCATCCTTCCATCTGCTGAGAACCTTTATGGAGATGCTAATTTCTTTTTCCAGTAGGACTTAACACCTGCTCACACTGCCAAAACTACTACCAAAGGGTTTGCTGACTGTGATATTATTGTGCTTGATTGTCCAGTCAACTCAACTAGTCAGCTATAAGCCTTACTGATCAACATATCAACAAAAAAGACAAAATATGACACTTTCCATGTAATGAATATAAAATATGACAGTTTCTGAATTAAGTGAACAAAAATGAACTTTCCACAGTAATTTTTGGTACAGAGTGAGTGATTCATTGATTGAGGAAATGCATGACTATCAGGAAAGCTCAGAGGAAATGAAGTGTTTTTACTGCTCTAATGTATGAAAGATGAGTCAACAGGTTGAGTCACCAGGATTTTGGTTCTTTTTTTAAGTAGTACTAAGCGCATGGAAATTATTCACAGAATTTGATGGATTATGTTGAAGGATGCTGAAATATTCCTTTAATTTAGTTGTATATTTGCTATAATAGCTCCACACTGGACATGTGTGCGCAGGGCTGTAGCTGACAGACAGAGCCACAGAGCGTGCAGTGTGCAGCACTCTGCTGGAGAGATGGATGGATGGGTGTAATGAAGCAGCTTTGCTCTGGTTCTCTGCCCTTCTGCTCTGTGCCACTGTAATTCTGCACTGGGCTTAACGTCAGTGCATGAACCCGCCAGCTGATCTAGGCCACTCAACCAACTCATGAATTAAAACATGAAATTTCACTTTGGAACCTCAGACACTTCTCACTCAACTCAATGAGCTGTTTAAATTGAACATCCCATAATAGAACTGTAGTTTTACACTGGTTATACATTTGTCCACTCTGCATAGCCTCTAGCCTGCATTTTCCTGGTCTTAGAGCTGAACACAGCATTATTAACTTTGAGCGTTCAAAGTCAAAGTGTAGTGAAATGTGCTAAATTCTCTATTGACCCAATAAAGGGGACAAATCTAATCTCAGTACATTTACCAAATTGCTGTGTTATGGCTAATTTTAACATTTCTTTTTAGAAGACTGCAGTTCATTTTGCACTAATTAGCAATAAAATTAGCATAGTATTATGTACACACACTCACACACACACAGTCTAACATTAGTCAGTATACTTTCAGCTAGGCATAGTTAAATCCACAATAAAACTGTTCAGTCGTGCACTAGTTATTTGCGCTGCGCTCATCATTCAGCCCTCTAGAATTGGCTAGAGGAAAAAATTCCACATCAACACTTATATAACTCTGCAAGATTTTATCCTATAAACAAAACAAAACATACCCCGCAAACCTTAAAGGGTCTAATTTTCATATATATATATA
>BRDA01051896.1:16719-41730 GCA_036984385.1 Crenuchus spilurus | reverse complement strand
TATATATATATATTATGTAGAATAAGTTAGTATTTCAATATCACCCTTATGATGTAGTTTCTTAAGAACTATGTATCAAATATGATACATGACACACTTGGCTTTATAGGGTTAATATATTTCTACAGTGGACAAACTTCTGCACATTTTAATACACACTTACTCTTAATTTATTGAATTTAACATGCTTTTCTTTTAATCCAGTGTGTAAAATTCAATAGAGGGTTAAATTGTGCAGAAATGCTATACTTCAGTTTGTTATCCATAGAAAATTTATTAATTTACATTCACTTACAAAATCAACAAAACATCACTTGACCAGACATGTGCAAACTTTTTCATGTCCAAACTATGTGCATAATAAATAAAGCTACATTCACAGTAATTTTTGCTTAATTTCACACATAAGCTCTGAAATATAAAACATTTCATTAATGTTACCAAAACAGCACCAAATTATATTTATATTTAGTTGATATAATCATAGTTCACACATAGTTATTAATCACCCAGGATTTGCATTATGAATGCAGACTTACAGTTCCTACAGTGACACTTTACAGTAATCAACTAAGGAGACACACACTCGCACACACATTTTTGTTTCTGTGAATTGTGGGGACATTACATAGACTTTCTCAAACCTTAAAACCCTAACATTAACCTCAAAACATGTCTTTATCTTAAAAAGTAATGAGCTATGTTGCAGGGACCAGCTTTGTAGAAAGGTACCCACAAGCTGAGTGTTTAAACACGTTTTGGTCCCCCCAACATGGCATAAACCTGATAAATATACACAACACACTATACTAGTGAGGACATTCCATTCACTTTTGTAACACTGGGTAAAAATAAACCTAAACTTAACCTTAGCAAGCAAAAGTCAATGCTTCTGCTCTTGTAATGAAAATCAGTTCTTGTGAGGAACAGCAAAATGTCCCCAGTTTTACAGCTCTGATATGTATTCATCATTATAAGGACTTTCAGTTCCCTCCACGAAGAAATACAAGGACACACACACACACACACACACAGTTTCGTAGACACCAGGACAAAATCTGCTCAGTCAATGGACTAAAATCATTCATTCTGTGTTCCAGTAAGAGGCACAAGCTGTGATGGCTCCACAGACTGCAAAAATAGTGCATTTCTTCTTTGGTGTCAAGTTATGTCACACTTGAGTGTCCCCCAAAATATTTCACCATGGTTGCTTAAATCCAAATAAGATCTATATAATTAAGGTACAAGATGTTTAAATATTGAATTTCCACATCATGTTGCATTCAACGGTCTATTTTGGGGAAAAGAGTTTGTGAGACCACTTTTACTTTTTCACTTCTATAAATTTGGGCCTTAGTAATAAATGCTTGGGTCAAACAAAAGGCTTTTTTAAAATTATGGCAGCCTTTTATAGTGTTGTGTTACCAAAGCATAAATCATCTTCATTTTCTTTTCTTTTCTTATTTAGGCACAATTCAAAATCAAGGTAAAATAGGAAGAGGACTCAAAGGTCCCCCCCCCAAAAAAAAATTTTTTTAATAAAAATGGAGGGATATCCTGAACAATGAATTAAGAAGCCTTACAACCCAAACATTTTTTCTGGAGAAACACTATCCATATGGACACCAGGAGTCAGAATCCACTTGATGGTATTTAAAATTAACAATATGTAAGTTTGGGGATTTGGAGACCCATCTGATGTAAATATGTCATTGTGCTGCAGACCCATTCCCAGAGTGGATTCATTTGATAATGCAAGTCCATGCATAGTGAAGGATGATTCAAAAAGAACCTAAAAATCCTGCAGAGCTGTATGTAAATTAACTACTTGTCATCATATATCAGTACAATGTTCTTCATTTTGAGCCTGTACATGTGACATCAGTATGTAAAGATGCATGGTCTGATAAACTCCCACCAAAATCAACCAACCTCTCTCACCTTTGAATGAATATTTCAGGCTTTAAAATACAACTTTCAGAATTTGGTAATATGTCTGATCATATGGATTATGATTCAATATACAGTCATACATGTTAACCCTCTGGTGTCAGCACTCCTGGCAGCAGCATATTAACAAAATTCCACAAAAACTATAACTGCGAGATTTTATCCTAGAAACAAAAACGAAACATACAGCAGAAATCTTAAAGGATCTATTGTTCAAATATATATAGCTTGAATCAAAAAATATTTTTAGATATTTATGAGAGGACCTTATATAATTAGTGACACGTGTTTCTCGCCAAATGACGCCATATGATAATGACATGGTAATTTCAGACATTCCATTGGTGGAATAGCGATCACGGAATGTGTGGAATGTGCATAAGCCCGCCATCACACAAAAAAGCATTCACCTGAACAAAGACCTCTCACCTTGAGCATTCACACTTCTCTCATAAATATTCAATCTAGGAGCCACTGAATGAGTCAAACACATCAAGTCACATTTGTTAAGCTTTAGAAATAAACCCACATATAATTTCTAAAAACTGTAATGACCAGTGTGTAGCCAACACCTCTGTTTATTCAATTCTGAACTCAAAAGTCTTGACTAGAAATGTTTAGAGTGTTTTTTCACAATATATCAGCACATCTGAAAATAGGTTATTGGAAAGTCAAAATTGAGAGAAGATTTAATCAAAATATACATTTATGACACTTTTACTATTTTGACATTGTTGTTACTGAGTTTGTGCTGAACAAAAGTCTGTAACACTTTGGGGAAAAAATTTTGATGGGTGTAATTTGTAAAAAAGTCAAGGCATGTCGGACTACATCAGAGTGTCTGAAATAACCTCAGATTCCAGAGGGTTAAAATATGAATATTGTGAAATAAGTTTTTTTTTCATAATTTAATTTTAAAAAGGTAAACTTTCATACATTTTAATATTCATTATACAAAAAGTAAGACATTTCAAACCTTTATTAAATGTTGGTAAGTATGCCGCACAGCTCATGAAAATCAGAAATCCACAATCTCAAATTATTCAAATATTTAAGTTTGAGTAAATTACTATTCAAACTGTATAAATACTGTGTATCTCTCAGACTACATCTGCCACATTTCTAATATCAAGCCACTCCTGATCCAGAGACAATATCAGAAGTGTCTTACTTGGACTAAGGAGAAAAGGGACTAGACTGCTGCTCCATTGTTCAAAGTCCTCTTGTCAGATGAAACATTTGAAATCAAAGTTCTAGAGTCTGAAAGAAGGCCTAATGTCTGCAGGCACAGAATCCAAAGTGTCTGAAGTCCAGTGTGAAGTTTCAATATGTGATAGATTTTGGTGCCATGTCATCTGCTGATGTTGATCCAAAATCAGTGTAGCCATCTACCAGGAGATTTTAGAGCATTTCATGCTTCTATCTGCTGACAAGATATATGGAGATTCCAATTTTATTTTCCAGTAGGACTTAGCACCTCCCCAACTACTACCAAATGGTTTGCTGACCATGATCTTACATTGGAGTGGAAGAGTCTAATGACTGAAGATTACAAGATTACAACTCTACTATTGATCATTTAATTTCAACACTGAATGAACCAATATGTTAATGAATTAATTTAATTAATTAAAAACTGATGCAGTGTTTTTGAGAATTGTAATAATATTGAAATATATTTGTGTATCAATAGTTCCTTACACATATGACCTGCAGCCGGGCGATTTGTTTCATGGCAACACACAGCTTTAGGACAATGTTTTTGCTTTTGTGATTCAGGGAAACAGTTGCACTAACAATCTCCGCAGCAGAACCTACAACTGAGCACTGCTAACAGAAGATTCTGTCCACAAACTAACACAGGAGATACCTAGCGCTACATCAGGATTTCTTTCTCAGATCAAACAGAAATATGATGAACTCATGCAGTGAATCAGTGTATGCTCTCGTTTGTGACACTGACTATCTCTATAAAGTTTGAATGTTTTATTTCTTTGCCAAATCCCTGGCACATTATTCCATAGTTGTAGTTGAAAATTACTGTCCTTACAGAGAGAATATGTGTATAGTATAATTTTTGACTCTGTGCCCATTCTACCTGTTCTAGCAATTCATCATCTTTGCTTGTAATGGCACTTACATACTTAACAAAGTCACGATTTTAAACATAACAACCCTGTATTTTCAGCATCAAACTGTGAAATCAGAGAAAATACCCTGGAGAGAAAAAACATATAGTAACCCAGCGACTCAGCTCCGAGGACTGTGCAAAAACACAACAGGTGTGAAACTGATCAGGACAACGAAAGCATACAGAATAGAAGCAGACTAAAGCAGAATGTGTACTAAAACTGCTGCTGCATGTAATGTATATAATGATACATGCAAAAGCAAACACCTCACTGTCACTGCTGGAGTGTAAATGGTGCACCAACCAGCAAACAGCATCCTGTGAGCATCACTAAAGAACTAGAGGACCAACATAAACTGTGCAACAACAGATGAGCTACTGTCTCTGACTTTACATCTGCAAGGTGAAACGGGTGAAAGGAGCCTTACAAACTACTCAGAGAAACAGATGGACTACAGTCAGTAATTGTAGAACTACAAAGTGCACATATACGGTCAGTGGAGCTAAAATGGACAATGATTGTAGATACAAGGTGTGTGTACCTAACGAAATGGCCAATTAGTATATATATATATATATATATATATATATATATATATATATATATAATAAAATTCCAAGTAACGAGTAGCGTAAATTAGTTCAAGTATGCCAACCGCTAGGGGCGCGGCAGTCGTAGCATCCCCTAGATGCTAGCGTAGAAGAAGAGGTCAGTCATTATCTTTGACCGCTGTCCAGTGAAAGTGAAAGTGCTAGTGAAAGCGACACAAAGACAGTAAAAGGTAGTAAACAAGAAAGTTGGATAAATTTTACTTTTGCTTTTCATATGATAAGTGTAACCATGCCATACACGTACACCCGTCCTCCTGTCCTCCTTAGCCGCCAGCCTACATGAGCACCGTCGTCGTCTCGTTTATTTAAAAAAAAAACCCATATAAACACATTATTTAACATATTAAAGTATACTGTATATTGGCCGGCCGACACGGATTAATCAGTTTTACATGTATTCTTATGGGGAAAATGCATCCAGCTAACGAGCAAACCAGCTAACGAGCTCAGCTCCTACACGTAAGTAGGGTTACCACTGTATATATATATATACACACACACACACACACACACACACACACACACAAAACTTGTTTGTTCCCAGCTAGGCTGCCCATGTGTGCCCCACATGAGCTAATATCTGGGAGTCCACTAAAAATTGAAGTCTAGAGTGCTGCACATTCAATGGTTGCATAAACTATATATACCAGAAAAGGACTAGCAAACATTTGTTTTTGGATGCACGTTGGTTAGCACGATCACCTCTCAGCGCTGAGGTCTTGGGATCAAGTCCTCATCTGGGTGGCGTTTCCATGTTCTCTTGATGTTTACGTGGGTTTCCCACAATCCAAAAACATGGAGGTCAGGTGAATTGGTAAATCTAAAAATGACGCTTGTGTATGTGAATGAATGTGTATGTCTGTGTGTGTGTATGTATGTATGTATGTATGCCCAAATATAGTTGGCACTCTGACTTGGGTGATCTCCCTAGTGCTCGATGCAGTCCTCCAGGTGGACGGTCACTTCTGGATGAGAGTACGCTGTGTGTGATTGGCTGCCACTTCTCGCCGGTGTGTGTGGTTGAGTGTGTAAATGGAGTGTGTTAATTGTAAAGCATCCTTGGGTTTGAGAAAGGTGCTATATAAGTGTAACATTCATTCATTCAAGTACATCAAGCTTAACGTGTGATTTGAGACACACTGACCTCCCGGTGGTCGGTGAAGGAAGTGTTTAGTGAATGATGAGGAAATTCAAACTCTAGCCCGGCACTAGGCTTGAAGTGATAAATATGTGCTGTTGCTGGCTGACCAGTTCTTTAACTCAACCCTCCTAATACACACGTGCATGCACATGACTAAACACACACACACACAAACACACACACACACTACTCTTCCTCAGGGACCCCTGTCTTTATTATCACAGCCCAGCAGCTTACTGTTTCCATGGCTCTGCGAGATGGATTAATCACACCATTTAATGTGTTTATTTCTCCCTGTCCAGGAGGCAGAGGAGGCGGGTGCGCTCTAACCGGCTTTGTGCACTCTTTAATTGGCATGAAAGGGGCCTTGCTGCGCGATGACCCCCGACTGAGGCGTAGCCAGAAAGGTGCGTGTACCTCACGCCGCACGGCAGCACCCAAGCCTCGGGGTGCTGCCTCGCACACTCCCTTAATTTTCTAAAACCTCCATCACTGATGTGCTAAATAAAACCCTCCCCAAATATGAAGAGTGATAGAATGTCATATCTACAAATGGCTCGAGTTCTGTTTCCAAGACAACGGCTGAGAATGCCCACTGAGCGCGTGCAGGAGAGCCCACTGTGAACAATTTTCTGTTACACTTCGTTTTTGAAGGGAAAATACTGAGGACTCCACACCTTCAAATCACTTTGAATGACCACATTTAAAAACTACTATAAGCACTACATATATGTGAGGAGGCAGCTATACACCCACATACCACTTCATTAAGTTCACACACCTTGGATATACACTCATTGCCCATTTTAGCTCCACTGACCATATAGATGCAGTTCTACAATTACAGACTGTAGTCCATCTGTTTCTTTTTGTTAGCCTCCTTTCACACTGTTCTTCAACAATTAGTACCCCAACAAAGCAGGTATTATTTGGGTATTAGATCATTCTCAGTACTGCATTGACACTGGCGAGGTGTTGTTGCTATGTGCTATGTGTGCTGGCACAACTGGATCAAACTGTGCAACTGCAAAATGAGCTGCTGTCTCTGACTTTACATCTACAAGGTGGACCAACAAGGAAGGTGCATCTGGACATAGTGTTTAAAATCTCCAGCTGCTCTGCTTTGTCTGATTCACTCATAGCAGCACAACACACACTAACACACCACCACCACATCAGTCTCACTGCAGTGTTAAGAATGATCCACCACCCAAGTAACTCCCAAGTAATTGCACAACTACAAAGTGCACCTATATGGTCAATGGTCCCAAATGAATCAAACAACGTTATCTCACATCAATGGCATATGTGAAGATTTGGGAGATCCATTCTCATAGTCAACGTGCTGGATGTGGGAGAAACGGAGAGGTGTGAAGACCTCTGTGATTCTTGAAAGGGCCAAATCGTTATTCCTGACCTCTCTCAATTGGGCAGGTTAGATCTCAGCAGTGGTCAGTCTATAGTGACAGTGGCCTCCTAAAGACAGTGCAGCTATAGCAGTGCACTACTGTGAATTTCCTATTTGACCACTTGTGATTTAGATGAAGGTCTTCTGCTCAATAAGACATGGTTTGTGCTTAATTAAAATGAACAGAGGATGCTATATGAACACCTAGAAACAAGCAGTAGAAACAGTTCAGAACGAGCTGCCTCCAAATTCCACTTATTACTGAATAAAATGTAAAGGTTACAGAGTTGTTTCTGAATGAAAAATGGGTCTGACCTTCAGATGAGGTTGGGTCTCTGTTCTTTAGCACAGGACTTTTTTAGCCATCAGTTTACAGTGGTGGACAGTCAGTAATCTGTAACATTTACACTTTCAGCATTTAGTAGACTCTCTTATCCAGGTGACTTACATTTCAGAGTTAGGTGCCTTGCTCAAGGACACTTCAGTCATGAATTGCTCTGGGATCAAACCGGCAAGTCACAAGACCAGATCCCTAAGAACCACAGCTGCTCCAGCACACAAGTTCATTAAAGTAATAAAGTCAAAGCTAATTTGCTAACGTGCCTAATATGAGATTGGTCATAGACTCAAAAAGACTTATTCAGTGGCATCTGGCATGAAGACATCAGCAGCTGATCTTTTATATCCTGTGGGTTGTGAGGTGGAGCTGCAGAAGATCTGATTTGTTGTTCCTTAACATCACAGAGATCCTGGATCACTGCTGATTGGGAGCTTCTAGGAGCCTTGTCACTTCGGAAATGACAAAATTGCCTGGCCATAGCTATTCTTCTACCCTGCTAACATATTCCAGACCTTCACATGCATCAATGTAATATAATCAATGGACCTCATTCACCAACCATTCTTAAGAAACTATGCATTTTCTAAGAATGATTGGTCAATGAGGCCCATTATAACTTATAACAGTGTTGCATGTGAAGGTCTGGAATTTGCTAACAAGTTAGCAAACATTTGATTTCCATAGTGTATTTGTTGATGGAGGAACTTAAAGGGGCAACTGTGGCCTGATGGTTAGGGACCCAGTCTTTTGATCAGAAGGTTGCCTGTTTGATCCCTTGGGCACTTTAGTCAAGTCCTCCCTTCAACAAGGCCCCTAACCCAACTGCTGCCCGGGCACCATGGTTAAGGCACTAGTGTGTGTATATGTGTTTCACTGCATGCATGTGTTAAATACGGAGGTTAAATTCTTGAGTATGCAAGCACATTGAGCACTTTCACGTTACAGTTTCATATAGACTTTCACGATTGTTTTCATATTTGGAATTTGTTCTCCAGTAAGAGTAGAATCTACACCCACTCAACAGCACACTTGCGCCTCTGAGTGCTGACATGTTTGTGCAAAAACAATTGGTTAATGAGTCTTCTTCCATTCTCCAGTGGTTCTAAATTACAGCAATATTTAAGAAAAAAACTAAGGGAGATATTGGTCAATGATGCCCATCGTTATTTGGTTTGTCTGTGAGTGGTATTAATGCTGTGGCTGATACACAGATTGTGCATAATTAATAATGTTCTTTTGAAGACAAAGGAGACTGCAGTGTTACATTACTTCATTACAGGAAAATGACTGTACCGCTTTACTCCTAATACTGATACTCACACACGGCATGCAGTGAGATCCCAAAGCAATGTTGTACAACATGATTTGTTTGCAGTTGGAACTGAAGAAAGAGATCACAGACTTATGCTTTGTCCTTATAAAGTATGGCAATTCCATGTTGAGCACAATCCTTTCTTCAGTCTGCAGCAGCAGTCTGTTAATTGGTGCGCAATAAGCCCACTTCTTTATTCCCTTCATGCTTGTACTGGATAATTATACCTGCATGTGTCTGATAGCTTTATTCATTGGACAATCCTTCCAGTTATCCTCTTTGATCAGTTTGAGAAAAAGCACTTTTGGGCTGTCATCTCTATCTTTCCAAAGCCCCCTTTTCCCTCATTCTCTCCCTCATTCTCTCTCTCATGCTTTGCTTGCAGACGGAGAGAGGGACGTGTGTTTGACAGCTCGGGGAGCCAAGAATAATCTGAATCTGACTGCAAGCTTTTAAAGATGTATAGGAAATGGCTCACTCAGATGTTGCACCACTCAATTTCCAGTCTCTCACTGGAGGAAAAATAAGGTGCCATGTTGAAGCAAAACTAACTTTTCCTTTCCCTCAGCTCATGTTTAATTCATACGTGTAAAGCTGTTCGTGCTCATGTAGAGCCAGAGAAAAGTAATCTGGTCAAAAGTCATTTTTCATTCCCAACAATTCCCAGTACAGTCTGCAGTATGATTGTAGCATGTGTTCAAACTGTCTTCTATTTAAGTAATTCATCTAAAACCCTTGTTCTCTATCAGACTGCCCCTGTGGTCTTAACTAGCCAGATCCTTACTTATGTAGCTTGACCTGAACATGAACTCTTCCGAATGGATGCAGAGCATCTTTCAGGCAAGCATTTCAGGCTACCTGTTCCACAATACAAGGGAATTTGGAGATTCCATACTCATTTAGAGCTTCATAAACTAAAATAAACATAATTCTGCAGAAAAATGGCTATGAGAAAGTAAAAATCTAAATTTTAGCTGTGTTAGATCATGTTCAGTGAAATCAGCAACAACAGTTAACAGTAAGGCATCAGAGGATCTCCAGTTTGATTCCTGGTCACAGTGGTGTCTTCTGATATAGGCAGTTTGGGCAGCCACCCAGGGCAGCATGTTGTCAGGGCAGCATGGCTGGCTAGACCCACCCTCATGAGGTTGTGTGAAGCGCCCTTGGGAAGAGCCCAAAAGCCGGCAGAGTTAAGCTATGTTTAAGCTAGGTTTATACTGCATGCATTACAACTTGCGCAAGGGTGCATGAGCCAAAATGACGCAATCACGGTGGCTCCATCCATGCGCATTGGCCCCGCACACTTTGCACATGTCGCGCTTCAGCAGAGTGGACGAATTTGAGGGAGATCTTGAAGGATACTCTTGTGATTCATCTATGAGAGATCATAAACATACACACATCTGTGCAATAATATATTACTACTGATATATATGTATAAGTACAGTATGCACAGGTTTGGTCGATCGACCCCAAAAAGGATGAAGGAGGGAATATACAGGAGTGCCGGAGGAGTCGTTCGCCCAGGGCACCAAACACGCTAGGACCGCCCTGACTGGTAATACTGCTTGCCATTCACAGCCGGCACCCAAGAGAGCAAAATCTCTTGGGGTGGGTATATGACGCTCTCTCCCCATCACTACTACCATGCAATGGCTGCTGGCTCAGGCGTCCACCAGCCCAATTCATCAGAGCTGAGGATCCTGCACTTTCCTCCGAGCATGTTGGCTGCCCCATTATGAAGTATCATCAGCAGTTCATAAAGAGGTGGTTGCTGATTTCACATACATCGGATAAGGCTTGTGCTAGTCTTCATCCTTCAGGGACATTACAAGTGATTGAAAGAGTCCTAGTAGATGTCCTACTACACTGGGTGGAGCGTCAATACAAAACTAGAGAAGCAAACTTCTCTATTAAACTACTGAGGTAAGGGGAATATTGCACAAATTGGGTCAAAACTGCATACTATAACACCCTTTGACAAGACTGCTTCACTTCCCCAAAAAGTCTTCCTGAGAAAACAGGAAAAAACGCATAGCAGGCTTAAGTCTTCATGGCCTCTTCTGGTTTATTTGCCCTCGTTCCTTCAGCCTAAGAGACGACACTTACACAAACCTGTGTCACACACGCTCCGCCTTAAATCCCGAGTGCAAAAACGTTAATGGCCTGTGGCTTTGAAGCAGCCCTTCCATGTGGAGGATGTTTAATAATAAAAAGGTAAAAGCGGAAAGGCTGATGAGAGAGAGGCCGTCCCACAGCTCCCCTGAGCCTCCACTCCCCAACAACCAATCAGGAGTGAGTCTCCTGCAGCTCAGGGCACAGGCATGTTAAAAGAAACACTGCTTTTTCTTGTTTTGCCTACATATTGCTGAAGTTAAAGTCAGCCGACGTGAAGCATTTCTCAGCCCTGAAGTGAAATCCTGAAGGGAGAAGGACGGTACACAGCGTGTGCTCCACCATGTCCTCTCTGGAGAAGCGTCAACACTACCCAGTGACCTTCAGGGCACATTCAGTACACATGGGCATGGGCTTGCATGTCCAGACTGGCAAGGGCAGAATTGGACAATCAGCATAGTGCCTGCGGAGATCAAAGCTATTCTGACCCTTCATATGGAGAATGGCTTTGAGAGACACTCTACTGGAAAGGCTCACATGTAATGGAAGTTCTTACAGAGGCCTGGGGTGAGCAGAAATGAGGAACTGAGGAAGAGGGGCAGATGAAAGACGGCCACCTGCTCTTCATGAGGGGGCTTTACACTGCTTTACTTTTGGAAAGGGAAGTTTCTGATGAAAGTTTTTCTTCTTTTTTTTCTAAGGCCGTGTAAAATGTTGCTTAAGCGTTGGATACCATTATGCTACCACCACATCAAAAGCACACACTGAAGAAAATAGTGCTCACTTAGCACAAAAAGAGAAAGAAAATAACTTTGTAGAAGCTTCTAGATCTTATTAAGCTGGTATAATGTCCTGTTTTTGTACGCATAGATGTAGTACAGCTGGATGGTCTAGACTTCAGTGGGTTGTTCACTTGCTGACTTTTCTCTTATGCGTGGCAGGGGTTAGAGGCGGTTCATTTTTCCAAAGCTCCTTGAAGACTGTGATTTAAAGTGGTTCAGACAGCCCTTATCCACTCTCTACTGCTCTCCAACATCCGCTCAGAAGGACTACTCATTCAAATAGTAATAATGGATCACGTCAAGCTCAAGTACTGTAATCATATTTTTGTTTGAGATACAACAGAATAATGAGATAGAAACAGCCAAAGGAAGTTCTTCAGAGATGCTCGTTCACTTAGAGGCAGGAGGAGAGGGTACACAGACACATCATATGAAGCATTATGAGTCCATAACAAATGGTGTGCTTACTTTGATATCTGTTTGGCTCCACTGACTTGGACTTGGAAACACTCAGCTGCATTATAAAGAAAAGTATTTCAGCTTGTCAGGAAAACTCAGGCAGCGTGCCTCCGCGCCAGCCCTTCACTACGAGTGCAGAAAAGAATGGCAGGTCATTCATTAGCACTTTAATTACCTGGGAGGTAACAGGCTCTTTACAAACTAGAGCGGTTAAAGTCAGCAGCACAAGTAGACTGGCCTGTTTACAAGCCTGGCAGCTTTTCACACTTCTGTCTGAAACCATCTCATTCCAGTTAAGCAAGGCTGTAAAATGCACAGGACGGGTGCATTATTTTGTGGCGTGAAAGGCAGTTACAAAGTGACACTTGACAGACAGGGCGTTATTCGTGCCACAGTTACTGTAGCTTCTCTGGGCGCGAGATGGATGCTGAAGTTTCCTTCCACACATCTTTAACACATTTCATCCAAGCAAGATGGAGCTTATCAGAGTGCCAATGACAGCTTGATCCAAATTGGGCTAAATCAATATCCAGAACAAACATAAAACCTTATTGAATGTGATTTCATTCAACTTTTAATACACAAATAGTCATCAAAACGTTCTTATGCAGATAATAGTGACTGTTCCAAGAACTTTAGCAAGTTGCACTAATAGAATGTTATGAAATTCATTTAACACTTTTCTTTACTAGTAGAACACATGCAAAACATAACATGCAAATCCACTGAAGATAAGCAGGTCTGGTTAGTACTTTGGATGGGAGACCTCCAAGGAAAATCTGTGTGTCGGCTGAAGCAGTGTTTTTTCGGACAACATGAGTCACTATTCCCGTGTTCTATAAGTATCCCAGTGTACTGTACAATGTAAAAAACGAGATTTGCCTGTGACGCCTGTGCCTGGTGGTCTGGTCAGGTACCTTTGTAAGTCGTCTAGCACACAGACCACGCTGATGTAAATAATATGGAATGGTCTGACATGACACTTGGGTGCCTCTCACCTCCCTTAAATGTGCCTGGAGTTGTGTTGCATTCATCATCCGGTTCTGCAGGGCACTGTTCACAATGAAACGGGCATCAGTGTGGGATGCGGCCAAAAGACATCTACGTCTATGCCTTTCTGTGACTCTTCCAGTCTCTCTGTATCTCTGTTACAACCTGCTGATGACACTCTGTGACACTCTAAGCTCAGTGGTCACTTCTGTCTGAGAACTGCCTGTTTGAAGCCTCACAATGGTGAGGTACTGTTGATCATTTGTTAGGTGTGGTCTTGGTGTGATGATGTCAGAATGTGAACAGCCTGATGAGGAGGAGTTTATATACTAATTCTAACTGAAGCAGGACATTTATTGGTGGAGTCATGGATCAAACAGCTGATGTGAATGTTGTCATTAAGCTCCTTGTTAGAGAAAAGCAAGTTATGCAAAAAGTACTGAAACACTGAACAGTTTAGAGACACATTAAGTTCACCTGTAAAGGTTAAAGTGCATTTTAGGTTCATCCTGAAATTTCACCTGAAAGTCAAATATCCCAAACTTTTTGTGAGTAGTGTATACACTTATTTTTGGAGATGCACTAAAGGTAACAATGAACTTCTTCGTGATATTCAAATTTTTGATGTGGCATGGTAGAACCATTAATATTAATGTTTAAATGATATAATATGGCTGGATATAGTTCTTAAATTGTTAGTAAAACATTTTTAAGGGAATTCTTCCAGAATGTTCCAAGAACACTCAAATGTCAGGGAACAATATTCCTACCACCAAAATTGAATGTTACAGTAATGTTTTTTAATGAAAATTTACTAGCTTTGGTAGAAAAGCAGCATATAATGATGAATATTGTACATGTTTACAAATTGGGTAAAATGGCAATTGCTACAGTCGCTGCCTGACAAATCTGATCACTCAGAACCAAACACAGTGTTATTCCTACAATTTTAATACTGAGATAGAAGTAATTTTAACAGTCTGTGAGAGGGTCATGTAAGGATTACAGAATGATCAGGAGAAACAGATGAAAGCAGATGAAACACAATGTGAACTTTGACTCTATTAGTATAGCACAAGTCACACACACGCACACGCACATGTGCATACACACAAATGCCCATATGATCAGCTAACACTTTGGATTTATGCCCTTGGCTGAGTTTGGCTAAGAGCTGGGACATGTCCTGTATTATTTACTTCTCTCTCACCCTGGAGTGAGTTTGCTCATCTTGTGGCTTTGGCCCAAGTAAACATCTTGCTGTAGTAGAGGGAGAGAAATAATCGTTGATAAGCAGCAGTTTATGAGACTCACTGCTATCTGGAGACAGAGCATTCTCCCACCACAAAGACTTCCTCTTACTGATGCAGAGCCAAAATAAAGGCAAGTCACTTGCTCATCTCTGGACTGGTCTGGTGACATCAGGACTGAAAATTTCAAGATCAGAGGGAAAGTATGTGCTGTCTTACAATCTTATTCAAAAGTACGGACACCCCTGATCATGGTTTACTGATTTTCTATGTTAGTATAAGTTAACAAAACTTTAAATACAGAACAAACTTCTGCACATTTTAATACACAATGACTGTTTCCTGGAGTCTGCATGCAACCTGTTCTGTGGTATAAACAGCAATAGTGTGTAAAGGCAAAATGACAGGATGCTTTTCATGCCACACTGTAGCTTCTCTGAGCTGCAGATGCCTGTTGTAGTTTTCCTCTCTTGACTTTCATCCAAGCAAAACACTTCAAAGCTGCTAACCAGTTTGTCCAAATCAGACTAATCCCTGTTCACATCAGCCACTATTTTCAAAACATATTCATAGCCAAAGTTTCCGGAAAATATGCAATCCACTACACTGTAAAAGGTTTGAGTAAATAATTCAATAAATACCAGTGAAAAACAGCACATGATCCAATGAATGAATCAATTCTGCTGAAAAAAGACTGAGTGACCTTGTTCAGTTGGAGATAAATCTCTAAAGATGATCTGATTTCAGCTGTATTGGTACAAACCCTCAACAAAGGTGAGATCATTTCAGTTGATAGCTCTAATTAGCTCTAAAGGACAACGCTGACATTTCTCCAAAACAACCTCACTTATTCAACACATGATACGCCAAACCAGACACTTCAGGATTGAACAGCTCATGCTGGCATCTGTGAAGTGAATGTCATTTCCAAAACATTGTAAAGATGCTTCAATTACTTTGAGGTCAAAAGCACAAGTTGGCACTTTATGTGTGACAACATGCAACATAAGAGCCAAAATGCTGGTGTTGTCCTTTAATGGCCCAATTTATTCCCTACACGAGAACCTCCTGGAATCACTGGCATGATTATAATCTTCCTGGTAGACATCAAACACAATCTGGTGTCTTATGTGCAGCATCAAAACGCCCGCAGGTGGAAATTAAACGAATGGCATTAGATCGAGAAATAAATATAGTACTGTAATCTGCCAAATGCGTGGAACACAGGAGCGTCATGCTCCTTTTTAATGCACCCTCCTGCTCCAAAGGCAGAAAAATAATGAAACAAACAGCAGGTAAACTACATTTTCCAGTATTTTATTATCACATGTGCTTATCTAGCAGCTCCAGGGAGATTGGGGCCAGTGTTTCTGTGGAACACTGCGAAGAACTGCTCCTCTCCGACGGGGCTTCGCGAGCTGGGCTTCTGATGGACATATCGGCCGGTCTTTATTAGCCCTGAGCTCCTGGGAGAGAGAACCCCCCCTCTCAGCCCAGCAGCCGGCCGCTATCTCCCTCAGACAGCGCACCGTCGCCCTCTCCGTGGCCCTATTTAAAAGACACTTATATTTTCGCTTCAAGGAACGCGCTCCTCCGCTAGTGCAGGAGATCTCTGATAGCCACACACACCAGAAAAAAAAATGAAAGAGAACAAAAAAAGCTCCTCATTAGAATTCCTGCAAGGTGCATGTATGCCAGTGGAGTAGTGTGTAACCATCATGGCAAGTACATTCAGTGCAAAGATCCCAAAGGAATCACTTCCCCCACTATCCCCACCCTCATCTACACCACTGCTTAAAAGGAAGTGAGAGAAATTCCTACTGGAAATCTTAAGATTAAAAGCAATAGTCCTGCAAAAGACCTAATTTATACTATTTCCTCCTTGCTCCAAACGTAGTCAATCAACCAACACATGTTTGATGACCAACGCTGCCTCTTTTAGCTGAAATTCAAGGCTAATAGCTAATGAGTAATGAAAGCTCATACCCAGTCAATTAGCACTGTGCGAAGTAGATGCCTGAATCATTACACACTTGCCTCAATCTGCATTATATAATCACAATAGTAGACCTGTCATAGTCAATAAACTTTACCTGATGATTAATTGCCACAATAATAAGTGTGATTGTCTTTTTTGGGTCATTGTATGCAAAATACCAGCAAAAGTGGCCAAATTACTATTTAACTATTTAACATGACTTTGAGTATGTTCAGGCAAGTTTTGTAATCTGTAACAAATAAACAGTGTCACAGGTACAACATTTTTGTTTAATAGCCAAATATTCTGGCTTTGTGAAATATACCTCAACAACAGTTAAAATATTTTTCAGTTAAAATATTTTAAATAATGGCATATTATTTTATTATATATATACACACACATACATACATATACATACATACACACACACACACACACACGCACACACACACATATATATATATCATTGGCAGATGCTGGTCTTTCAAGGAGGGGAAGCTCAATTCCGGCCTACATCATAAAATGTGTCGGTTTATTTATAAGTAAATTCTACCCTCCATTCCTTTTCAAGAAAATGATCTGTGACCCTGTCGTACCAACAAGGCGTCTTTTCCAGGGACTTGACTAGTGTCCTCTCAATGGCCAGCAGAGCTAGGCTGCTTAAACGGCCTTGGCTCATGGTGTTGCGGGTGTAAGACTTGAGCCACTTTAAACAGGAGAAGCTCTTTACACCTGCTAGCTCGCTAGCTGGGACTGGCGCGAGGCTAGTGTGAAGTGTGTTCGCCTGTGAGTGCTTTGTGATGGTGGAGGGGCTCAGCAGCACCCGCTGGACAGAAACTGCAATAGAAGTCAGAAAGAGTGATAGACGTCAGTCTCCGAACACAAGCAGCTACAAAAAAACACCAGAAATAGAAGCTCGATTTGTCGCTAGTCGTTTTTAACAAAGAAAATGCCGCTAAGAGGATTAGGAAAGTCTTCAGTTCAACTCAGAACAGAATGAACATTTAAAAAATGCTCCCACGGATGTTTACACAACTGTCAATCAAAAAGGGATTCAGCCTCAGAGAGAACATCCAATCATCATGCAGAAGCTGAGCGTCCGGGCCAGCCGAGGCCAACCCACTGCCCCATAAATCCCCAGAGACGCTGAGCGTCCGATGGGCGGGACAAAGCCCAGCGTTTATCCAATGACTCGTCTCGTTTTGCTGCACTCTTTGCTTCGGTATTGAACTCTGTGGACGCTGAAGCACTGTGAAGCTTCGGGAATGAGTGAGAGGAAAGCATCGTCGATACCAGTGAGAAGCTGATTCTGAACAAAAGTTGAAAAATGTATATGTGTATATCAATAAATAATATATTGTACTTTAAGCAATCTTAGATTTTTTATTTTGTGAAAACAGTAATTTCATCTTAATAAGTACATGTATGCGCGGTATTGAACTAAGGACGCTGGCTCTAATTTACGTGACGCAATTACGCTTTCAAAAGAAAATGTAAATGTTCATGAACTCTTGTTTAATACACGTGTGTGCTGAGTGTTGCGTTTGTCAAAGGATGATCAGTGGCCTCTTTCGTTTTTCAGACAGAACTGCACGTGAACTTCAAGTTAAGAACAACTTGGCCAGTTACGAGAGGGTCAGACCACTCGTAGATTTACGAACGAGTTTAAGTACGACCTGGGTTACGAAGGCTTTCAGGAAACACTCGTAAATTTAAGAATGTTCATAAGTACGAGGTTACAAAGTACTTAGCGTTAAGAACGTTTTGGGAAACTCACCCCAGGTTGGTTTCACAGAAGTGTGGTTGACTTGGAGTTACATTGTGTTGTTTAAGTGTTCCATTTATTTTTTTGAGCTGTGTATATAAACCAACATGGAGTGTTGCTGTTGCTGTTGGATTTTATGTCATAACAGTAACTAAGCCTACATCCAGATATTTAGTAGAAACAATTACAATAACAGTCATTTTCATGGTCATCAATGTTCAAATGTATAATGTGGATCTCATAATTGTAGTCTTGTGTGAAGGTCTCAAAGACAGTTGGTGTGAGACAGGAATTCCAGTAACTTCTCTGTTGGTGTTTTGTTAAAAATCTAATGCAGTCAAAATCAATGTCCTGAAAGGGAAGCTTACACTAAGTGTGGCAGAAAATGTTGGCTGTTCTGAGTAAGATGTGCTTCATTTAGTGCAAATAGAAAATTCACAACAAAACAAAGGAGAAACAAATGGGAAATGTGTGAAATGTAAAAAAATCAATTGAATGAAATGGGATTTACATACAGAAAAGTACAATTAAAACCAGCAGCAACATCTAAACAGCTGAAAACAAGGTTACATTGGGCTAAAGAGTAGCAATCGTGGAGTGATGATCCACTTGTATCAGCACAACACACACAAACATGCCTCCACCACGTCCATGTCACTGCAGTGCTGAGAATGATCCACATCCCAAATAAACCTGCTCAGTGGTGGACTGGCAGAAGCCCTGAAAGGATGTTAACAAATTATACAAACAGACAGACTACAGTCTGTAATTGTAAACAGAAACCAAATTTGGGGGGGACAGGGGGAACATGCCCCGTTTATTGTCCAAATACAGTGTTATGCTATATAAAACAGAGATTAGTTAAGCACTAGCACCAAGCGAAAAACAGTCAATCAAGCTGAAGCCTGTTTCCCTTTAGACCGCCCACAGGCTCATTGATTGGCTCTGCTGTTTCTTGCTAATGTGCGATTGGCTGTCCCTACTGTCGCCATCTGGTTGTAAACCAGTATTTAATCGGTGTATATACAACACAGTGATTTTTGGTCAAATAATAACAAGCCAATAAAAACAAACCTCTTTTTTAGACCTTCTGACACTTTAGTATTCTACAAAAGCGCATAACTTAGCTAAAGTAGCATCTGTGTCAATGTCTTTAATACTGTGTAATGTTTTGCTAAACTATCTTCATCAATCTAATAACAGATTTGGAAGGAACAACAAAGAAAAGAATCAAAAACATGATTACACTTAAAAAATCAGTAAAACAGATGCTGTTCTCGCAAAACTGAGAGCAAGTGAGGAGAAGAACAATCACTAAGTAGATGTAAAATATGTCCTTATTGCCTCCATGCATGTGTTCGGTTTGTGTGTGTGTGGTTTGTGTGTGAAGCACTTTCAGTAAGTAGCATAGCACGCCAGCCTGCCAGACTTCTTTAGTGCAGCAGCTGGGGGAGCAGCCACAGGCAGAGGGCAGCACTCTGCTAACCCATTCGTCCACTCCAGGGGGAACCAATGTGATTACTGCATTACCCTCTGGCAACCCAGTCTGCATTTGGAGTCTGCCCTCCACCAGCTTGCTCCTTTTGAATCAAAACCAAGCCTGTGGAGGAGCACAGTGCCAGACGGTAAACTTAAAAAAAAAAAATACAAAATAATTATATTTAAATGTTTAGCAGACTGAAGAAGCTCCATTGCAATCTGTGTGTGCTTTTCTTTCACTGATGAGAAAACAAAACACAGAGAAGGGAAAAAAGACAAGGAAGTCTTGCTCCATTATAAAATGTTCAGAATTCACTTGATTCAACCGTGTACATCATTAATCCACACAAATAAAACAGTCAACTCAACTTTAACTTTTAGTTTACCTACTTTTGACAATCAATTTGATGGAGTCATACATCAAAAAATAATATTTAGTTTTGTTCATAATTTAATCCAGAAAGTTAAACCGTCACATTTTATATTTATTACATATAAATTGACATATTTCAATGCTTTTTTATGTTGAACAGTATGGCATATAGTTCATGAGTAGGCTTTCAAGTCAAACACAGCAGACCATTAGGCAGTAGTTTTGGTACTGTGGGCAGATTCTGGAAAAGGAAATCAGCATCTCCATAATTCACCCTTTGGATTCTGTGCCTCTACACTCACTGGTGGACTTCCTTTTATATTTATGGTTACAAAAACATCACCAAAGTGCCCTCTAGAATGGCAAAATGTGCCCTGTTGGCTGCCCTTCACATAAGAAAAAAAATTGAGTGGCCCCCTTTTTTGCGATAAATGATGTTGTGCCCACTAGAACAAGAAAGACTGGTAATCTGACGTAACGAGTCCCTTATTTGGTTGTCTTTCAAACAGAAATGGGCACATTAAGTGTTCTCTATTGCACCCCCACTAAACAGTGCCCTGAAGTGAGTCCTGTTCAGTAGAGAAAATGTGATGTAGTGCTGTATAGGGTTTTCCTACAACTGCACATGTGCCCGGATAGGTGCTCCTCTAATTGCCCCACCAGTGGTGAAATGTGCCCTTTTTATTTTTTCAACCCTGCCCTTCAAACAATACGAGTCCACCTCTGTCTACACTCTTCCTCCAGACTCTAGAAGCTTAATTTCAAAATGAAATGAAATCTGAAACACTGAGCAACAGTCCAGTTTTTGTCTCTTGATGTTGATGTTGATATTAGGAATGTGGCAGTTGTAGCTCTGAGAGATACACAGCATTTATACAGCTTGAATAGTCATTTACTCAATAATTTGAGTTTCTGGATTCCCTGAAGGTTTGAAATATGTAACTTATTTGTAATGAAAATAAAATATATCTCAGTTTACCTTTTTTTTAAATTTTTGCCAATTTTCTCCCAATTTACCCATCTCATCCGTTAGGATTCTCCCCATCACTTTTGCAATATCCTTGACTCTAGGAGGGCGAAGACAAGCACACGCCTCCTCCATTGCATGTGATGCAGCCACCGCCTCTTTTTGAACTACCGTTGATACACCATCACTGGGGAGCCTGGAGGAAAGTGCAGGACTCCCAGCTCCAAATGGACCAATCAGTAGACGCCTGAACCAGCGGACATTACAATGTGAGAGTGATGGGAAGAGAGAGCGCCATCTACCCGCCCAGAGAGAGCACTGCCAATTTTTGCTCTCTTGGGCCCCAGATTTTGATGGCAAACAGCAGTACCAGGATTCAAACTCACAATCCTCTGGTCATAGTGTCAGCATCTTAGCCTGCTGAGCCACTCGGGGCTCCACAGTTTACCTTTCTGAACTAAATTCTGAACACAAACCAACTGTATTCACATTTCTTGATTAATGACTATTTTATTTGTATGGAAATAATTCACACGTTTGAATCAATTAACTGAATGCATCAGCGTGGTTAACATTTGTGTGTGTATGTGTAGAAGAGAATGATCCTACTCTGTCAACAGTGACATGGCTCCCAAATGCCACATTCCAGTTAACCATTAGGTGCTTTTTGAACACCAAGCGCATTATGGGTTCCACTGCCCCATTGTGCTTTCATTAAGCTCTGTGTGTCGGCGGGAGGAGGGAAAAAAGGAGCTACTTTAAGGGATTTATGCACTCCAAGCTTCTATGGGCAGGCAATAAAACTGCAGGCCAGTGATACCTCCTTTCACAGTGCTACAAAAAGGAAATGTAATTACCTTGATATGGAGGCAAAAGAAAAGGGCAAACTCTCAATATGCAGTAAACGCACTCACGCTGAGAGCAGGCAAGGCTAATTGCGCAGCTGATCTGTACAAGTTTCTCTTTCTCTCTCTCTCAGCCTCACTTTCCCATGAAAAACTGGTCATCAAAGAGCGCGACCCTACTGCATTCTCACCTGGCTGACCTGCCCAGCCTGGAGACTTCTGAGTCTCGACACCATCAAAGACACTCAGCTGCTCAGCGGGCAATTCCCCTTTCTGAGAAATAAGAGGTGCAAAATATCATTTGAGAGGTACTTGCTGTAACCTCTTCCTTGGCTCCAGGCAATCACGTTGTGGAGTCATTTGCATGAATATTTTGGAGGAGCTGAAAAAAAGCCATCATTGGTTAATAGAAGAGAGAAAGTGCTACAGAAGTTTAATTTAAGAATGCTAATTAATTCACTTATTCATCAGCCTTCATTGCAGCTGATTAAAGGGACTCGGAAGACAGAGGCAGAGCAAGCAGAAGTTTTTTTTCGGGGAGTCTTCGGGTAAACCGCCACTAATCTTTTACAGTCAAGTGCTGCAATGTCGAGAGATATATAATTACATTTCTCTTTGATAAGGGCAAGTGCTTTCATATTCTGCTTTCTCAAGCTATTCTCTTCAGTTTACTCAATTTCAAAAGTAATAGCGGCAAAGTGACAGAGACAAATGCCACTACTTTAGGTTCAATATCTTTAATAAAACGACGGTAAAGCGAGGCCAGATTTGACCTTGAAAGAAAAGAACAACTCCCATTTGATCCTGTGACTAATCTAAACTTATGTACAAAGGGCAATCATTTAAATGATCCGTTACTATGATTCGAATTTGCTCAAATGTGCTGCTCCTACCGCTTGACTGGACATGTGTCTGCACAGCTAGATTAAAGCCAGGATGGTTCAGACAACACAATGCAAAAGCTGAGGCTGCTGGGCGAGCCTCATAGTTACTAAAGCAGTGCAAGAATGCGTGCAGCAGGTATTTATGGAAAGGCGATGACAGATAGTTGCTCTGGAAACAGTGACAACAAAAGAGAAGGAGAGCGGAGAAGAGGAGAAGATGTGGAGAAAGGGAAAAAAAAGAAGGAGGAAAAAAAAAACCCAACTGCAGGCACCGCTCAAGGTGTGATGGTACCAGCGCTGCGTACCCCGTCGCCATGGCAACAAGCGGCAGCGGGGAGAGATGACGGTGTTAACATTCATTCAGAGAGGCGGCACACGTCCATAAATCTCCCGCACATAAAGAGGCACCAGCCTCTCCGCTAATGGTGTGAAGCCTGCAGGGTGCTCCATTGTTCTGCTATAATTATGACAAAAAGGACAGGACAAGGGTGTTGCTCTTTTCTTCACAAAGAACCACAAACATATACACGTGTGCCCGAGCACATTTAAATAGAGGCCTCAGCTGGTCTCAAGGTGCACATGAAGAGGAGATCTGACAACACACACACACACGAATATACACACAAAGTCGTACGCGCCCCTCTGAAAGAGGCACCAGAGGCAAGCGTTCTCATTTATCACTTTGTTGTGATAATCTGTCCTAAACACAGCCCTGGGCTTGCAGATAAACTCTGAACACAACAGTCGAGCTGGGCCTCATATCTCTAGCTCGTTCCACTTTTCTTTCATTCTTTTTTCTCCTTTTTTTTTTCCCAGAGAATTTCATCTCTCTATCCTGGCCAGCCGTTTGGCTGGCACACAAGACTTGCAGCAGCGGCACCGTGATGGTGGAGAAAAGAGAGCAAGGAGGTGGGAGGGAGGCAACAAAACAAGATGGCACAGTGGCGTGAAGGTTATGACTTTGAGGGTGCTTCTTTGGTGCTGGCTGGGGATCTACACATACACACTCAAACTAAAACACACACACACACACACACAAACACACACATGCACATTGAAAAGCTTTGGGTGTGCCAGGTGTAGCTTTTCTAATACAAACTCAGACAGTTAAAAGTTGCAACTGACTATTTGTGCTCTTATCTGGGTTATATCTCCTGCTAGGGTTGGGTATTGACATCGCCCCTAAATTCTACTAAACTGAGGAAAAGCCCTAAATAAATACATAAAAATAGACAAAGTGAGGTTTCACATTCTGTTTATATGCATTTTCTATACTAGTTATTTGCTGAAAACTTTGCATTTCAATATATTTTTATCCATATAGTACAGAAACTGGATAAGATGCCAGTTAGTGGGCTAGACTGAAAAGCACTATTCACTGAAAAAGAGAAGTCAGCATTAACATAAAATGTGTGAATGTGTAACCAGTTATGTGTTTAAACAAGAGGTAGCCTAATGTACCCAATAATGAGGATGGCTCAAATGTCTCAGCGGTATGTACAATGGCATCATCTACAGGCCCAAGCCTAGTGCCTGTTCAGCATCCAACCAATTTAAATTATAATAAGCAAGTAGAATTTAGTATGCACCTACACAACACAGTACAGATTTTTTATTAATATTTTACATGTAAAGTTTGGTGGCAAACAGTGGTTCATTCTTTGACCACTAGATGGCAGTGTCGTAATTTATATTCAGTCATTAGACTCCCCTCCAACAGAAATAACTGATGTCTACGACACTGGACAATGCTTACAGTTTTTCAAGACTGGGCAGTTTAGAAACCATACAACAAAGAATTTATCACCATGCTAACATTAGATAAATTAAACACCAAAAGAACCCACACATATACATTCTGATAGAATGACCTTTAACATGAATACACAATAAATATAATCTGAAACCAGAAAACTGCATTTCCGAAAGGTTGCACATGCAAATGCAGAATGGTTGCACAGCTAAAGTGGTTCTCACTTCCAGATAGGTGTTAGGCAGTTGTTAAGTGGCTACTAAGCTGTTGCTACGTGGTTGCTAAGTGATTGTAAAACTGTCGTTAAGTGGTTGTTAAGTAGTTGTTCAGCTGTTGCTATGTTGTTGTTATGTGGTTACTAAGTGGTTGCTAAGTTGTTGTTATGTGGTTACCAAGTGGTTGCTATGTGGTTGCTAGGCTGGTGTATTGTTGTTGAATCGTTGGTGAATCATTGGTGTATTGTTGTTGTATCGT
>BRDA01051896.1:0-16709 GCA_036984385.1 Crenuchus spilurus | reverse complement strand
TTCAGCTGTTGCTATGTTGTTGTTATGTGGTTACTAAGTGGTTGCTAAGTTGTTGTTATGTGGTTACCAAGTGGTTGCTATGTGGTTGCTAGGCTGTTGCTCGAGTGTGGTTATGTGATTGCTATGTGGTTACTAAGTGATTGCTAGGCTGTTGATAAGTAGTTGCAATGTGGTTACTACTGTCGCTATGTGGTTACTAAGTGGTTGCAAGACTTTTGTTATGTGGTTGTTAAGTGTTTGCTAGACTGTTAAGTGGTTACTAGGCTATTGGTACATGGCTGGTATGTGGTTACTAAGTGATTGCTAGGCTATTGATAAGTGGTTGCAACATGGTTACTAAGCGGTTGTGAGGCTGTTGTTAAGTGCTTGCAAAGTAGTTGCTAGGCTGTTGATAAGTAGTTGCAATGTGGTTACTACTGTCGCTATGTGGTTACTAAGACTTTTGTTATGTGGTTGTTGTGTTTGCTAGACTGTTAAGTGGTTACTAGGCTATTGGTACATGGCTGGTATGTGGTTACTAAGTGATTGCTAGGCTATTGATAAGTGGTTGCAACATGGTTACTAAGCGGTTGTGAGGCTGTTGTTAAGTGCTTGCTAAGTAGCTGTTAGGCTGATGCTACATGGTTGCTAAGTACTTGCAAGTCTGCTGCTATGTTTGGTAGGCTGTTAGTATATTGTTTTTATGTGGTTGCTAGGCTGTTTGTTATGGTGTTACTGGGTCCTTGCGGTGGTACTTATGGCTGGTTGGGTGTTGGTGTTTGTATTACTGACACATCTGAAGGGTGCTTATTTATTCCTATGAATAAGAGTGAAAAGGCATTTTAGTCTACTGTATTTGAGGGCACAGTATGAGTAGATTAGCCACTACTGATCATCGGCTTTTAGGATCACGAACAAACAAAATCTCTACCCTGGAATTTCTGCTGCTATATGTGCAGTATTTGTGAGCTGAGGCAGAGATTTGTGTGGTAACACAGCCGTGCTGCTCTCAGCAGTATCTGCTCCACGCCACCATATCCTAACTGCAGAGGATGACTCACAGCCACCACAGCATTAAATCTCCACACACAGTCCCCTGCGTGAGGAGGCCCACGTCACACCTCAGAGTGGTTCCAGGGTTTCTCCTCACACAGAGCGAAGAGACAGCATGCCCTCATATTGCTTCAGCCAGCGCTCGCATCCTCTCTCCAAAACAGCAAAGAGGTGGTAATAATGTGTTACAAAAGCTGCAGATGCAAGCAGACAGCCCAAACCTCCTGGTACACCACGATACACGCACATGGATAAATACAGAAAAAAACTGAGCGGGCTTCATATTGGCTGAGATTTGGTAATAGATCTCAGCCTGGTGATAAATGTTTGGAATGGGTGTGAACACACAACACACACACACACACACACACACACACACACACACACACACACACAGACACAGAAGCAGGCTCCACCTGTTGGAGAGTGCAGCTCATTTTGGAGTGAAGAGCAGGGGGCTGGGAGCTGGTGATTGGGGGTGACATAGAGAAAATTCAGGGTGTGAATAGTTTGGAGGGGAAGATGCAGCTGGTGAGTGTGTGCAGGCTGAGACCTATTTTGTATAATACAATATAATTAAATGCCTTTATACTAGCGCATCTCCTAAAATTATTATATATTATATAAAATATACATATATAAAGAATATCGTGCAAGTTTAAGTTTAAGCATATATATTTTATATCCTTCATTACATTTAAGCCTTTTTTGTTTTAACATTTATACTGTTTGAATAGTAAATTACTACAAATGAAATAATAATAATAATAATAATAATAATAATAATAATAATAATAATAATAATGAGATTCTCAGCTATAACAAAAAAGGCATGAAATATCACTTTACATAAAACAAATACTATATAAAATATATGACAGTTTACTTTTTTCATTTAATATATGAATAAAAGAATTAACTTTGTAATTATATTCTAATTTATTAGGTGCACTAGTACACTATAAAGTATTTGACGCTTTCACTAACCTCTCTAAAGTGCTGATTTTACTAAACTACAGATAACAAGTCAACAGAACCCAATACACTGTTTATTGTTAATGAATGGTGAAGACAGAATGGTGGAGGAGACGAGTCGCTGGTTGGAATGTGAATAAGATACATAGTCTTTTATGAATCCCACAGTGGTGAAAACTCAAAATGGGAAAGCTAGTAATGCTCAACATGGCATCTGCTTGCAGATAAACTCCTGACCTTCAAGAAAAAGAGCCAATCAGCTTGTTGGCTATACAATGTACAGGAAAGTGGAGAACTTCACAAGCAACTAGAACGGGCCAACTAGAAAAAATAATGTTTTTATGGGTTACTCAGTCAAATGCCAGAAGTTATTGGCAGATTTTATCAGTGATTTCAAATATGGTTTTGAAACTATAACCTGACCTTCAGTTTTCAGTATTTTTATCTCTCCTCTTTCAAAGAGAGAGGAGTCATGTCTTGTATTTTGGAGACAACTGCTTGGTGATGCTGAAAAGATTAACAGACTTGTCTATAAGGACTCTGCTTTAACCTCCCACCCATGTGTCCTGTGTTTACTCCTCATGTACAGAGATTCTTTACTTTCTTCTTTTCTAAGATCCACACAAAAGAGAGGAGTCATATGAAAGCTCTTCTTTCTTCTGAAATGATCATTTTGAGCTGCCAATTAAATGTTTTACTTCAAATATATCATGGGCCATATAAACATTGAAAAACCTTGAAAAATATGTTGAAAGTTGGTTTTGAAGTGTTGGTTTTTTGTTGCCATCCTTTACTGATGTTTGAATGTGTCCCCAAACCTTGAAAGTTGGACCTACTGTACATAATGTCCCTTCAGTGTTGTGCATAAATATACATTTATATTAAAAATAAATATTTCTGGGCAGGGGCGTCCTAGCCCATTTGGCGACCTGGGCGAACAATCGCCCCACCCTCAGCGGTGTCAAACGACCAGTAGTTTGTGCACAACCTACCCACCCTCCCCCACCCCCCCGGGATGAACATCTCCACCGGCCCTAAACAATGCATTGATCCCAAGGGCGTATCACACAACTGTGCTGGGGTGGGGTCAGCCGCGCTTGTGCCGCCCCTGGCGACACGCCATGTTGGGCGGCTGCCCATACCGCCCATATCAGAAACCACCACTGTTTCCGGGACAAAACACTAAAAGTGCTACATTTTGTAGTTGCTGTATGAAGCCAGTAAGACTTGGGCTTGCATATTTAGAGAGAAAAGTTGAGTGTTAAGACATTACACAGACATATTTCTTGCCTTTGAACCCCTTAATTGCTAACTCAGCAAATACAGGACTTCTGTTCTTTCTTAACGTGAGCGCACCACTTGATCTGTCAGCAGCTCCTGGTTATTTAAGGGGTTAAGTTAAACCTATACTATGTCAAATTTGGGTCATAGTGATACATTTTCTTGTTTTAGAGTGTTTTTAAACAGCTATTCAATAATACTTTGTGCATATTTAACCCGCCAGCTGTGTTCAATGTTTTCCTCGATATGTGGAGTAAGACATGCTTAAAACAAATAATCAACTGTTAAGAGAACATACCTTTGATCCAAAAGTGATTCAAATATCTGAAATGTCTGTAATAATAAGTGCAGATGTGTGAACGTCCTTTCGTTTTGCAGTTTCTTGCAAAGATAAGTGTCATTATCTAAACAGGTTTCTATTTAACGTTATAAGCAGGGGTGCACATAATTTTTTTGGTCTAGTTATCAAAGGAGCACCTACAGATGTTGCTTGATGCTCACCTTTTACAATGCTCGAAAATACTACAAGCATTGATAATCACTACCCTCCTGACATCCACTGTTTGGAGCCATGCTATCTCCTGCAGCCATTTTTAAGCGAATACTCTTTTTTTTACCTTCAGTCTCAGTCTGGCGTTTCTTTGGAGGTGGAGGAATACCAAAGTAATGACTTAATGTAGCTTGTTTCTTGGACATGCTGATGAATCGGTGGAAATCTTAAAACCAGTGAAAAAATAAGCTAGTGCTAGTTATCAATGAACTACTCTCTTGAGCCCGCCTATGTTACCGTCAGGGTTGCCAGATCCATCAAAATTATTTAGCCAAAAGTCAGTCTAAAACCCGCCCTTCAGAAGCTTAAATTAGCCCAAAATATGTTTGTCACACGTTTGAATCGAATGGCAAAACAACTAAGAGTGTTCGACTTAGTATTTGTTTATAAGGAATTTATCAGTCCATCAAACCTTTTTCTTTATCCGTCCTTGCAATTATACCGACTCCCGTATTTCCCCATTTACCATATTAGCTTCTCTCTCTCCTTGCCTTTCCTTATATTATGTTCTCTTCGTTGTTATTGTTGTATTCAAACTTCCTTAGTGTCGACACGTTTGCCCGCCGTGTTGAAGTAATATCCTAGGCAACTGGCCGTGGCAATTTTTAAAAGTTACCCAATAAAACGCATCCCGCCACCCTTGAAAGTTCACCCGCGACTGGATTTTCAATAAAACGATTTGGCGTGAAAACCGCGAACCTGTCAACTCCGGTTACCGTGGCCAAACATAATCAAGTAAATGGTGCGCAAACACGCGTCACGTTGTAATTCACATTGCGCATCGTTAATTTTGACCACGCATGCGCACCACTTATGTGCATCCCTGGTTATAAGAATCAAACAAAGAAAACATACTCATGTATTAACCTCTTAAACCCGCAGAGCCCATAATGCTTCAATTCTTCACTCTCATTACTGCATTATTTATATTAGTTTCATAATAGTCACCAAGAAAGTCAGACTGAATAATACATCTTAAGATTAATAACTGAATAATGAGCCTACGACACATTTACATGCATGCACACACATACACTGGGTTTGGAAAAGTAAGAGGTGTCAGTGCTGAGACTGCAGTGGGAGGACTATGTTGGGTTTAACATCAGATTCTGCTTCAGTAAATTCACTCATCTGGCCAGTGATGAGCTCCAGAACAGGGGAGTGAAGGAGAACGGTGGGCTGCATACGAGATGAGTGAGACGAAAGGCGGAAACACCGAAGAGAAGATCAGAGAGCACATCATTCGCTGAATGATGCATCAACACAGAGGCCAGGTGTGGTTCTGACTGCTCACACTTACCGAAAAGCCTCCAGCACTGTTCTGTCCGGCAGGAGAGGAGCCACGCGCGCAAAGACGCTTTTGAAGTCCTCCAACTTCAGGAACCCACGACCTGGAGAAAGAGCATAAACTTCGGTTTAACAATCAGGCCTAGACTCATCAAAAACACATCAAAAGACACTTACTGTAGGACCTGGTAGAAATTACAGTAGCTCAGTGGAAACAAGTAGGGGGAAAAGATGAATGGCTTTCCAGTGTACAGTGCCATAAGCCATACTGATCAAAAGTAAAACAAAAGTCTTGAAATGTCACTTTACTATATATAGTATATGACAGTTTACGTCATTGAATTAAATTATGAACACAAATGAACTTTCTCATGTACTAGTATCTTAATTACAAATCTTAATCTACTACAGTGATTAGATTTGTTTTGCCATACTATTCAAAGGTTTTTAACTAATTACATATTCCATTATAAAGTGAATTACATGATAAATGCCAATTCCTTTTGATTTTGTATCAGTTTAATTGTGTCTATACCATTTTTCCTCATTTCTATAGCTTTATAAAGGATGAGAACCCCCGTTTCCTCTTCTCACTATAGAGCTGGTTTGAGTGTTTGTTGTTGGCTCAGAGAGAGAGGAGTCTGCTTAAGTCTCAGCGAGTCTCACTGAGCTGCTTCCTGAGAGTTTTCTGCGCGTCATTCTGAGCGGCTGGCACCGAGGACTTTGATTTGTGGGAAATAGCTCCCCTGAGGAGCTTTAGAGCGCTAGCATCCAAAGTCAGGGCTGAGAGCAGAATATGTTTAGTACATCTGCTGAAGCGATGAGGGGTGCAGTGTGGCTCTGAGCTGAGGGATCAGAGGGGTTCTGTGGAACACAGACTGGCACATGGAGCATACTGGTCTGAAACCACAAAGGCACTCACCAGTGACCACAACAGATTTCCAAAACCTATCGTTAAAGCACCAAAATTACAATATGAAGCTGCTTAGTCTGGGAAAACAAACACCTTCACAAGAAACACTGTGATATGAAGTGGAGAGGAGGCAAGCAGAGCAGTTTTAAAGCATTTCAATAACTCACAGTAAGCCACAACATTAAAACCACTGACCGGTGAAGTGAATAAGATTATCTCATTACAACTGCATAAGGGCAGAATAGATTAGGCAGTAAGTAAGCAGTCAGTTCTTGTAGTTGATGTGTTGGCAACAGGAGAAACTGACAACTGTGGCTCTGAGTGGCTTTAACAAGGGCCAGGTTGTGATGGCTATGTTATGTTCCTGGAATGCAGTGATTAGTATTTATCAGAACTGGTCCAAAGAAGGATGACGGGTGAACCAATGAAGAGAGTCACTGGCACCCAAGGCTCATTGATGCATGTGGGAAACAAAGGCTAACCCATTGAGTCCAATTCCACAGATACTATAGTAGAGACTACTGAAAAGGTTCATGCTGATTGTGATGTACAATAAATATGTCACAACACACAGTGAACAGCAGCTTGCTGTAGCCATAGACCAGTCAGAGTGCCCATACTGGCCCCTGTTCTTTGTCAAAAGTGCCTATGATGTGCATTGGTGCAATGTGTGTCAATAGGATAATGTGTTGTGCCACAACATAAAACTTTTTCAGAAACGCTTTAAGAAACAATAAAAGCTTCAAGCAAGAATTTGGCCTCCAAATTCCAAATTCCAAAGATCTCTATCCGATTAAGCATCTGTGGGATGTGCTGGACAAACACGTCTGATCTGTGGCAGTTCAACTTCAATCATTTACAGGATTTGCTGCTAAAGCCTTGGTGCCAGATACCACATGAGACCTTCAGAGGTTGTGTAGAGTTCATGATTCATCAGTCATTAGGCATATTTTGATGTTATTACTGATCAGAGTATGTGATAACTGATATAAACTAGAATGCTGTGCATTTCAGTTTTGTCTTAAAAAATAAGAAAATTACTTATTTGTATGATTCTGTATCTGCCACTCACTGCCTGCCTCTGATCCATTTGCTCCCATTTAATGTTGTACACATGTCGTATGTCGCCAATCACCCCTGTTGTGTCATTCCATTGTGATTACACATGCTATTTAGCCCCTTGTGGTTTCCCTTGTTTTTTGTCAGTCATTGTACGTAGCAGTATTGTGACCATCAGTGTATCTCTGTCTTATACTGTGTTGGGCTATACAAATAAACTGTCGATTTTTTTATTCTACTACTGTATCCTCTTCTCCAAACCTGGATGTTACAGTATGAACTGAAAACATTGTTACATATTGTTACACCCACAACTTGAACAAACTATAGTGTTCAGCAAATTCTGTAGGTGTCAACTAAACACTAACGTGTTTATTATACTCATGATGTAAGTGCATATGGTAAATGTGTTATGAAAGAAAAGCATGCTTTGGCAAAAAAAATGACGACAGTTTTGAGAAGTGAAGTCAATATGGTGTGTGGCCTGCTTTGATGGAGAGGCTGGGCCTGCATTGGAAAATGACAGGGTCTCTGGCAGTGCTGAGCACGCTCCATCACTGGGCACACTGCCACATCAGCTCAGGATGGAAGCAGCACACTTAAGCGTGCTTTTCCCCTCAATTTGTTCCCATTGAAGATGAAGGCGGGGTGACAGAGCTGACGAAACCTTCAAACACCTCGTCCTGCACTGGCTGGTGAGCAGCAGACAGCAGAGGGCTCGTCGGCATTGGCATGCTGTCAGAGCCATCACACAGAGAAAGCCCCGACATCAGTTTTAAGCTAAGTTGGCAGAGGAACAAAAGCAATCTATCCGGGTTCTGCTGGAATTATTGAGACACTTTTCAGTGATATAGACTTTGGGCCTTAAAGGCTTGCCTGGCAATTGCTGCTCAAGTGCTTGTTGGCTTTTTATCACATATTTTTGGGAAGAAAATTGGTAAAATAGTATTTAAGGGGAACCTGACCTGAAATACACTGCTTACTGTTAAAACTACAGCACCAAGAAATGCATAGCTTATAATATAAGGCATATAGCTTGGTCGTGTTTGCAGAAAACACAATCATCAGTATCTGGTGTGTCAACCAATGGTGGAAATCAGTGCTTCTGCCATTAAGAGGAAGAGATTTTGGACGTATGTTTGATGGAAGCTTTCTCATGCAGCATCTATATGTGTCCACAAGTCATTGGTGGAAGCCGCTGGTAATTTCTGAAGCAGCAGTTGTGTGGCAAGCATGTCCCAGACTTCCTTGGGGCCCTCATTGTGCCACACATGGTCAACCATTGTCTACTCACAGTATTGCACCAGGGGACTGTTACCACTTCAGGCTCCACCTCTTTGATGTATTGTTGGCTAGGTCAAGGTACTGACCATGCTCATAAGAGGTGAATGGAAATGGATCCCTATGTGCCTGCAGACCATAACACCTCTGGAATTGTGTGACACTGCAAAATGCACCTCCATTAGACTTGCAGTGGTGCCTCCACAGAAACACTGATGTGTATCATTACCTAGCATGGCTTGGAGAGGCAGAGATGCTGTCTGTGCCTCCTACATGGCCCAAATGCACCTCCCGTTATCACAGACAGCTGAAGCTCATCATGGGAACAGCATTAGTAGCATAAAGGACAGCTCCCTCACAGGCACAAGAGAGAGACGACACATGGTCAAAGCATGGAAAAACGCTCGGAAACTCAGGAGAGTCTTAGTGCTTTCACGCCTAAAAGTCCAGACCATGGTCCAAACCAAGGTTCATGTGTTTGTTACTTTGTATATATTTGGTCCGGTTAGGTTTGTGTTCACACTGCATTATTGTGAGCACACCAAAGACTTTTATATGACATGCCTACATCCTGTCGTCATCACTTACGTGCGGTGCGGCTTCCTACACTCGACACTGATTGGTTTGTAGAAGGACTTGCGTCTGATGTGATTATATACTTTTATTTACTGCTGCCGCAGTTTCTTTAGTGTAGTTTAGGTTGCTCTGTCATATCCTTTCTCTCTCATCTTCTCACAAAATAAGCTACAAGTTTCAGCATTTTTATGCATTTTTCACATCAGGCCAAAATTATATTAAACATGTCATCTCCTCCTCGCTCCACGTGCTACCACGGCTCAGTTCTTCTGCTGTTCCACTTATTTTATTTCTGTTATTGTTGTTGAATGTTGTTGAACGCATGCGCCAACTTCCTGTATTTGGTCCAAAAGTTCGAACCTTCTAGAAAAGTGTTTTCACACTGCACACAAACTGGACCATGTTTCAGTAGATCCAGACCAAGACCACCTCTTTTGGTCAGAGCAAATTTTGCTACTTTGGTCCAGACCGTGGTTCATGGCCCCTTTCACACCTGCTATTTTGGTTCAAACCAAACTGAAAAGTCCAAAAGTATGGACCAAACAATGTAGGTGTGAAAGTACCCTTAAAGGACTTCAATAGACAAAAAGTTTCAAAGATTGTTTTTGGTGTTAGCTCTTGGTGATGGTGACCACAACCATTCCACCATCCACAGTACATTACTGTGCATAAGGATATCTTATTAAAATTAAATTTTAGGAAAACAGCAAGGTCAGCTAATGCTATTGTTAGTGGTTCACTCATTTTACTCTTAATTAAAAATCAAGTTGCATTTTTCAGAATCAGTATCGTATCACAAAACATACTGGGATACTCATATTGGGATAATGATGTGTATCAACATTTTCTTACATCTCTTTTGTCACTCTGTGTTGTTATTTGAAAGCCTCTGATGTTACAGAACTCTAAATTGGTTCAATGCTGAGTGCTGATTAGGCCTTACGGAAGTTCTTAAGACCACAGAGAATCTTGCACATTTGATCTTAATCACCAATCTTAAATTGGCTCGTTTTCAGGTCCTGAGATTTCAAAGGGTTGAGCAAACTCTCTCAAAGCAATTTGGCCCTTGAGATGAATTTGATGGTTCACTAGCAGTCTCATTCCAAATTAAAACCCACTGTATTCCTGAAGCCGGCATTAGTACTTGTTGCTCGAACTTTCCCTTGCATAAATTTATTTGTCAAGAAAGCATGAAAGCATGAAAGAGCATGAAAGTCCAAGCTCTAAGAAAGAGCTAAAGGACATTTGAAAGCTCAAGTACAGAGACAGAGAGAGGAAAGGAGCCAAAGCCAGAACCGGAGGGGACAGAGCAAAGTCCAGCAACATCCAACGTGTGTTGAAGAAGCAGCTTTAGCATGCATAAAAGAGTCTGTTCAAACACAAGCATTCCCCTCTTTAATGATGGGTCAGCAGGGTTAATGAAATAAGATCCCCTGGCCATTCCACGCAGATTGAATCACAGTCACCTGATAGGCTCCTTGCAACTCACTCGCTGAAATTATTTCAGTAACAAAATTAATTAGTTAATTATACTTCTGCCACTCTATGGAATATCCAACAAACAGTTCCAGAGAGGGTGGGGACAGTCCGTAGAGACCAACACAACCCGTTTTACCGGCTGTCCTCGAAAAGCCTCAAAAAGGCTTTGATTCCAACACTATTCATTTCAGATAATGACTTAATTTAGTGCTCAAAGTACTTCAAAAACACGGATAGAAGACAAAAAAATAAGTAAACCAAGAGTATTACCATAGTCTGAATAAGCTGAGGACTGATTTAAGGACCTGCTGCTATGTCGGCTGTTTTAGCCCAAAGGCAATCACTCAAGCCCTAACAATGAGCTCACACACAGACACGTACAAGGCTGAGAGAAGGAAAATAAAAAACAAAAGCCCATTTACATTCGGAAAATGTGAAGCTTTGTGTGCCTCCCATAAAACTGAGCTGAAAAAAGCACCCTACTGGAATGGCATTGGAGGGGGGGCTGCAGAGAGCGGATCAATGACCCATTAGTGGCAGATAGAGGAGGAGACGGACAGCACCCTCTATTGACCCAACAGTGGAATTCTGTTTGCTTCCAGGACAACAAAAACCTCATAGCAACTTTTGGGAGTTTTGGGCATCTTTGGCCATTTTTAATGCTTTGGGTTTATTTTGAAAAAAAAATTATATTTTTATTATTATTATTAAGTGCCATCCAGTCAATTCTGACTTCAGGTGACCATACAGACAGTGTCTCTCCAGAGCATTCTGTCTTCTGTTTGGGTCTTCAGGCTCCATGATTCCTCTGATTGTATCCATCCATTGTCCTTCTGGTCCTCTTCCTCTTTTACCTTCAATTGTTCCTGCATAAATGTCTTCTCAAGTGAACTAGTTCTTCTCACAATGTGTCCAAAATAAGAGATCTTCAGTTTGGTTATCTGGGCTTCTAGAGGAAAGTAAGCTTTTATTCAGCTGAGGGTCCCTTTATTTGTTTGCTTTACTGTACTTTACTGTAAAGTATTTGGTTCAGCTTAAATCCATAAAGAACCACAGAGAAAATGACAGTCTGGTATCTATTTTTCAGCACATTATCAGCTTCATGACCTGGCAATTATTGTTTATTTTGACTTATATTGGACTCTAAAGTAAAACTGGACTCTTTTTTAATACAAAGACTCATTTCTTGAACATATGATGGCACAAATGAGCAAATCTATAGCAAAAAGCAGGCGTGACTTTCTTTCTAATGTCCACTTGGAGCCAGTGTTGACAGGTCCTGCTGCACTGTGCGGCTTCCTTGCATGGCATCACGCCCATCCAGCTCTGCTACTTTTACATGTGTGTAAAAATGATTTTCATGACATTTAAATGATCACATTGCCATAATTACTTTGTCTATCCAGATTAAACATAAACTAGAGCTTCAAGCCAACACTTTCATTAGTGAAATTGATGGCATTGCTTAATGAACGTGACTTTTGGTTTGATGCTGTGACATCATGAACCATCCATTTGATTTGATGATGCTGTTGTACTTGGTGACTTATGGAGGCTTAAACACACTTTCAATAGAAGACAATGGGAAGTTGCTTCTACCCCTGCTGGAAGAATGAGTTTCTAATCTTTTAATAAGTACATGAAAATGATCCCCTATTGTAACCCACAGTACAGCTAGAGCAGATAGTGATTAGGTTGAAAAAACATGGAAGCACTCCCTTTATAGACCCTATTCTCACAGATGTTGATGTCCAGTCATTGTGAAGCACTCTCTGGCTGTCTTTCTAGGCTAGTGATGGCATATTTGTGAGAAACTTAGGTCTGTCATCTAATCTAGATGGGGTGGATAAGTCACCTGAAGGGGATCTGGGCAAAGTTGTTAAACATGCAGAGCACAGAAAGAGATGCAGAGCAGAGCAGGAACATACAGTGTACATCAAATGCATTGAAGATGTGCCTCGTCTTCTCATACGGATCCTCTGCTGACAACTTCCTCCCCATGAGAGACACAAACCGCTCCAAAGGGACCCCTTTCAGAGAGAGAGAGAGAGAGAGAGAGAGAGAGAGAGAGAGAGAGAGAGAGAGAGAGAGAGAGAGAGAGAGAGAGAGAGAAGCCAGGTTTATTACAAAGCTCTCCTCAGAAGTGCCTGTACTTCCTTTACATGGCAGTCATCTGAAAGCACTGTGTTTAAAGGAGTAATATGTCTCCCTCTTGCCTGCAGGGTAGTCATTTTTCTCTGAGTGCTGTTATTGAGATGAAAAAGGTAGGCTGGGGGGCTCTAGACAGCATTCTCTGGAAATACCAAACACACACAGGGCTTTGGAGAGCAGTTCTGGGTGGGCTGCTTTGACAGTGATGCTTGTGAGACTGGGGAGGAAGGCCTTTTGGGATGGAGAGTAATTAATTAAGAGATACAAGGCCAGACGTGATGGCCCCAAAGTGTTGCGAATCTAAGTGGAGTGAAATTACAATAATTACAATAATCAAAACGACATTAAAAAACACCTAATATGTAAAGCCCAAATGATAAAACAGGCATCTGGAGGGAAAAAAATAAAGAAATGATGTCTTCCTAAGGATATGGATGAGACTAATGAGTGAAAATAACTGACAAAGCCCATCTTTTCCTGGTCTGTGGTGCTTCGAATATTGAGAGAATTAGGCCAGCCCTTGCCTCGGGAGATTTTAAGGACATTACAGAGGAAAGTTGCCATCACTGCTCCAATAATATAGACACAGACTTTTGAGAAGTGAATATTTAAGGGATTAAATTTAAGATCACGAGCTTGCCTTGTGTTTGCCTGCATTTTATCCAAAATACAATTTCCTTTTCTCTCACAAAACAGGATTTCGAAGAGTGTTTGGCAGCAAATGAAAGAGGCAGATCTGTGTAGGGTTCTTTACAACTCTACTCTCACTCTCTCTCTCTCTCTCTCTCTCTCTCTCGTGGAGGAAAGCCAGTGAGGGCTGATTGCCATTCCCCCAGATACAGAGCCCATCCGTCACAAGGCAGTGTCAGCTGGGTGGCCGTCATTTCTCTCCTAGTCCTCTCCCCTTTTCTCCTTTCCTCTGCTCTCCTGTTTTCTCATCTCCACTCCTCCCTTCAGCACTCTCCTCTCTATTTTCCCATCCCTCTTTGCTTCTCTCCTTTTGCTGTGTGACCCCATGGCCTTGACCGCAGCTAGCCTGTTACTTTCTAAACATGAAAACACACACTAATATTACCACCTTTGTTTTTTCATATGGTGTCAGAACCAGAATCACTTACAGTACATCGCCTGTAGCAAAGCACCTCATTGTCCATTCACTGAGCATACAGGTGCATTTTAGTTCTACAATTACATACTGTAGTCCATCTGTTTCTCTGTGTACTTTGATAGCCTCCTTTCACCCTTTCTTAAATTAGCAGCTATTATTTAGGTGGTGGATCATTCTCAGCACTGCAGTGACACAGACGTGGTGGTGGTGTGTTAGCGCGTGTTAAGCTGAATCAGACCCAGAAGAGCTGCCGGAGTTTTTAAAAACACTTCACTCTCACTGCTGGACTGAAAATGGTCCACCAACCAAACTGTGCAGCAACAAATGAGCTACTTTGACTTAACATCTACACGGTGGACCAACAAGGTAGGTGTGTCAGTCAGTGAGGGACACAGTGTTTAAAAAGTCTGATCCAGCACAAAACACACTAACAAACCACTCACACATCAGTGTCACTGCAGTAGTGAGAATGATCCACTACTCAAATAATAGCTGCTCTGTGATGGTTCTGACCACTGAAGAACAGGGTGAACAAAGTACACAGAGAAACAGATGAACTACAGTCTGTAAATGTAGAACTACAAAGTGCACCTGTATGCTCAGTGGAGCTCAAATGGACAATGAATGTAGATACAAAGAGGTGGTTTTAATGTTATGGCTAAGTTGTGCATATAACTGTATATGTATAAACGCAGTGTAGTGAGTAAGTAAATCTTTTTCAATAATTATGTTCCAAACTCCCAGATTTCCCTGCTCAAGTCAGGTATATATTAGCAGAATTAATTAGCAAAATCAAATGGATGGTACAAACTCATGGCAGGACTTTTAAGTGATGATGCATCATTAATTTAAAAAGTATTATGGATGGATGAGACAACGACTAGTCTGTACAAAATGAAATTATGCCCTCTCTGATGTTACCGTCCTCTTTAGCCTTCAACGTTTACAACATAACTGTCTGGAACAACGGAACAGGTTCTGTTCTTTCTCTTAATGTGTCAAAAAAGTTTGGTTATCTGAGCTTCTTGTGAAAACTGGGCTTTAATTTGCTCCAGGATCCATTTATTTATCCAAGGTTCTCTCGAAAGTCTTCTCCAATACCAAAGTTCAAAAGCATCAATATTCTTCATGTCCTGCTTTTGTTATTGTCCAGCTTTCACATCCATAAAGAACCACAGAGAAGACAACAGTCTGGACAGTTTTGATCTTGTTTGAAGTGACAGATCGTTACATTTGAAGATCTTCTCCAGTTCCTTCGTTGTTCTGCTGACTGTCAGTCTGTGTTGTATTACCTGACTGATGGAAGGTTTTTTGTTAATGATTGATTAAAATATGTAAAAGCTGGGCACCAGTTCAACATTTTCTCAGTCAATGATAAAGTAAGTGATTTCTGGTTGTTTAAAAGTGTTAAACCTGTAATTTATTTATGGGTCACTGAATTTAAAGGGCACTTCTTGATTTGTTGATGTTTCAGAACTACTATCATAGGCTTTTGCTATAATAATAATAATAATAATAATAATAATAATAAGTAGATAAGTAGATAGAACGAGCCTGCATTTAGCCCTGGGGGTACAGTGGGTTGTTATGGTATTTCAGGTGGTTGGTATGGTGTTGCTATGTGGTTGTTTTGGTATCCAAAGTGGTTGCTAAGGTGTTGTTAGGTGGTTATTATGATATGCAATGTGGTTGCTAAGGTGTTGCTATGTGGTTGTTTTGGTATCCAATGTGGTTGCTAAGGTGTTACTAAGTAGTTGTTATGGTATTCAACGTGGTTGTTAAGGGTTGCTAGGTGGTTGCATTGGCATTTCAGGTGGTTGCTAAGATGTTCATTACCAGTTGCTATGTATTTATGGTGGTTGCTGAGGTGTTGTTAGGTGGATGCTATGGTTTGGTTTGCGAAGGATAATAATGTGTACCAACAAGGTAAGTGTTCCTAACAATGTAAAAACACACAACCACTAGTTTCAGAACTACTTTATTAGGCTCTTGCTAAAAAGAACAATGCATATACCTATACAATATCAATAATAATAATAATAATAATAATAATAACAATAAACTGAGAACACCTATCAATTAAGTTGTTTTATTTTAGGGGATTAGTGAAGGCAGGTGAAGTGGAGTACACTTGTTATTGTGGAGTACAATGTTAAGACTACATAAGGGTTAAGTACAAAGCCAAAACAGTGCACTGTTTATATTTTGATAAATGTTCTATCTAAGCCATCCCTAAACCTCAGTATGTAAAAGCAAACATTCAGAAACTTTTCAAGCAAAGTTTCTCTGCTTTCTGAAGACCAACAAAAAGTCCCCACAGCACCAGAAGTCCCAGTTTTCCTTTTTTTCAGTTATTATAAGGACACTGCATGAGTTATTAAACTTCAGTTACAAAACATCAGAAAAACACAGTATATGCACAAACTCATGCAGTAGCCTGGCTGTCTCTGATCTGTGCCCATTCCCCTCGTCCCTCCAGACTGTCCCTGTACTCTAGCTGTGCATGTTATAGGGGGAGGAGAGCACCGTTTGATGCTGGAATACAAACAATATTTTACGAATGTTGCTGGCACTGTTGATGAGGCTTGAATATAAATTAGATGAGCCCCCACCACCACTGCCTAGATCTTTCGCAGATACATATGTAGAGCTTCTGATCTAATCAGCTGCTCTGTTCTGGAAATCCACGTGTTTGTTCAGGCATTTTGATGTGCCAGGATGGCTGTTCAAACATGGGCCACTCTAAACAACCCCATCTGCCAAAAAAAAAATGCCTGGGTAGACTAAGAGTCTGTATTTGTATGAAGATGACTTCATGTTTGGGTATTTGACTTCATGTTTGACACTTTCGGAGCTTCAAAGCCTAATTTCAAAGGAAACATTTGTGTGGAATTTTCAAAACGAGTCTCTTTAATAACTCAACCTGCAATCCTGTAAATTTCTAGCTAGATTTTGATGATGCAACAGCAGAGGCTTTCCAGAAACAAGAAAGGTAAGATGGCAGGTAAGATGGCACT
>BRDA01051880.1:0-14623 GCA_036984385.1 Crenuchus spilurus | reverse complement strand
AATAAAACAGAAATACAGTTCCTGGTTCCTTTCTCTTGCTTTCTCCAAGATGATCCGGAGGTTTGTGGTCTGATCCCGAGTGCCTCTTCTTGGTCCAAATCCAGCTTGTTCTTGGGCAATCTCCCCTTCCAGCTTAGACTGTATTCGTTTTAATATCACTCTCAACAAGATCTTGCTAGCATGTGAGACCAGTTCTGTATGTATATTTGTAATTTGAGGTATGATGCACCCAAACCCCCATCAAACAAAGTTCCTACACCTAAACAAATATATCTCACCTTGAGTGTTCTCATCTATCTCATGAATATTCAATGTAAGATTGAGTGACTCCATTAAGCTTTAGAAATAAAACCACAAACTATTTCTAAAAACTGTAATGAGCAGTGTGTAGCCAACACCTCTGTTTATTCAGTTCTGAGCTCAAAAGTCTTGGCTAGAAATATTTAGAGTGTTTTTACACAATATATCAGCACATCTGAAAATAGGTCATTGGAAAGTAAGTTTAGAGCAGATTTAATCAAACTATAGATTTATGACAATCATACTGTTTTGACACTGTTGTTGCTGAGTTTGTGCTGAACAAAAGCCTGTGTGATACTTTGTACAAAAAATATTTAATGGATGTAATTTGTAAAGTCAGGGCATGTCAGACTACATCAGAGTGTCTGAAAATGTAACATTTTTCCTTCTCTGTAACCTTATATTAAATTATATCTGAAAACCAAACAATATAACAATATTACTGCTCTAAACACCACCTTGATAAATCATCAAGTAAAAACACTGAGTTAACTCACCATCAAACAGACTAACCAATCAAATCCTTATGGATAAAATCATGTTTCGCCCACAATTCCTCCTCAACAAAAAGTCCTGTTTTGTTGAAAAATTCAGAAGTTTAAGGAAAGAAAATGCACCCCCCTTTGATTTAAGTGTAACATTTTGTTAAGTCAACAATTAATTGATTTAAATGTAAAAGATGTACCTTTACAGAAAATATAATCTTATTTTAGTGCAGTTTCTGTTTATTTAAAATGTAAGGTACTGAAGAAAATTCAGAATGCAATATTTGTGCAAAGTCCTAGTACAAGTGCATTCATACTGCAGTACTGTACTACTATACTACTGTGTTCATAATTTAATTCCAAAAGGTAAACTATCATATATTTTATATTTATTACACATAAAGTGTAATTAAGCCTTGTTGTTTAAATTTTAATACTGTTTGAATTGTACTTTACTCAAACTCCAAATAAAATATTCTAATAATCTGACATTCTGAATTTCAAGCTATACTGATCAGTACTTTTTCACAATATTCAATTTTTTGTGTCACTAGTCGCGTTTCCATTGCAGTTTTGTGCAAAACTTTATCGATATTCTGTTTTGTCTAACAAAAACAATTCAACAAAACAAGTTTTGCAATTGCGGTGTTTCCATTAAATGTGAAATACTATTATAAAATCACATGTGAATATGTTTGTTCTCGGGAAAAATCATTACAAACATGGCGGCAGTGGATGTAAACACATACTTCAGCTTTATACATACTGCTACCACGGCACTAGCGCTCATCATCAGCCATCAGAGGAGACACCAACTTATCGAGGCTTTGGAGTGACAAGCCCCTTATACTTGGGAGCGGCTACATATGCGGCGTTTTTGGGAAACTGTAGTCGATGATTTTACAGAAGAGCTGTGGATTCAACATTTTAAGAATGACACACTCAACTTTTAATGAACTTTGTGATGCTGTGAGATCTTTAGTGTAGCCAGCTGCACATTGTCCAAGGATTCTCCTCGTTATTCCAAATATGCCGCATCATCTTCATCCTCTTACTTTCTATTATTTTATTCTTCTTTGTTTTTTTCGGCAATAGAAACATCCAGTTGTTGATCACATGACTCCCTTGATGCGAAAAAAGTCAATTCGAGTGTTTCCATTACACTTTTGCGATATAAAACAGTTTCGATATGACTGAAAAACCACCTCATCTTAGCGCAAGACTTTTAGCAAAAAACGTTGAGTTTTTTTTAAATTGTCGTGTTTCCATTAAGCTAATTTTTATTCGCAATTCTAATTTGCGATATTTCATGGTCAATGGAAATGCGACGACTGTATTTAATGGACCATAACATTTGCAGACAAAAAACAATTTCCCATTTTAAATTCAACACATTTATTAAAGTGTGGAGATAAAGTCTGTTCTCTGTAGAATTTGGTTCACTTCTTTACACTTAGAACATTGTTAAATATTCTAAACTACTGTTATGCAGACGACTGTAGGGATAAAGCAGCAGTCTTATCAGTCTCTCTCTCTCTGTAGAAAGTTTTCTGGATCAGATCACATTTTCTGGACGACCCATCCTGCAAGGCATCAGCTTCTGTTGTGTGTTATTTTGGAACTCTGCTTCCTCCAGAGGATCATACAGTTGCCTTCCTGAAGAAAGTTGGTGTAGATGAGTTACAGCTGACATTTTCCTCAGCCTGACCTTTTCTTAAAGTGCAGAGACTCAGAGCTGTCCATTAAAAAAGCCTCGTCTCAGATATCTCAACGGGCGACACACACACACACATCACAAAAGTCCTGCAACTTTTTGTTTATTCACCTGTTTCCACCCCACTTGGTTCTATCTCAGCTTGTTCAATGCTACCTGGTTCCACCCTAACTGGTTCTACCCCAGCTGTTTCTACCCCACCTGGTTCCATCCCTCCTGGTCCCACCCACCTGTCTCAATCCCATCACATTCCATCCCACCTGTTTCCACCCCACATGGTTCCACCCCACCTTGTTCAGTGCTACCTAGTCACACCCTAATTGGTTCCAACCCAAGCTGGTTCCACCCCACCTGGCTTTATTCCATCTGGTTCTATCTTACCTGGATCCACCTCACCTGGTTCTGTCCTACCTCATTCCATCCCATCAGGTTCCACCCCACCTGTTTCTGTGAGGCGGGTCGGGGATTGAAGGGCGAACGCAGGCAGAGATACTTAAAATGGGGTTTTATTTACAGAACACTTAAGAGACAAACAAAGCAGCACGAGAGCTGAAAACATGAACTGACTCAAAGGACTAAGACTAACACTAGAACATAACACAAACAGAAAGAAATCAAACCTGGGTTGTAGACATAGAAACAGGATCAAGACAGATTAGGGATTACAATGACAAGGCTGGAAACAAGGCATAACCAAAATAACCCACAAGGGAGTGATACACAAACAGGACTTATAAAGGGGAAGACTAATGACAAGGGATACAAAACACCTGGGCATGATTAACACAGGACAAGACAGGAAATACATATATGGGCGTGCAATACATAACTTGAACACAAGAGGGAGACATAAACACAGAGACCGGAACAGAGGACATGAGGGCAGGCATGACAGTTTCCACCCTACCTGTTTCCAGCCTACCTGGTTCCACCTCAGCTGGTTTAATCCCATCACGATCCATCCCATAAGGTTCCACCCCACCTGTTTCCAGCTTACCTGGTTCCACCTCAGCTGGTTCAATCCCATCACATTCCATTACATCAGTTTCCACCCCAGCTGGTTTTATTCCACCTGGTTCTATCTTACCTGCTTCCACCCCACCTGGTTCCACCTCAGCTGGTTCAATCCCATCACATTCCATTACATCATTTTCCACCCCAGCTGGTTTTATTCCACCTGGTTCTATCTTACCTGCTTCCACCCCACCTAGTTCTACCCCAGCTGGGTCATTCCCATCATGTTTCATCCCATCAGGTTTGACCTCAGCTGGTTTCACCCCATCTGGTTCTATCCCACGTGGCTCTATCTTACCTGGCTCCACCTCACCTGGTTAAATCCTATCACATTTCATCCCATCAGGTTACACCTCAGCAGGTTCCACTGCAGCTGGTTCTACCTCAGCTAGTTCCACTCCACATAGTTCCACCACTCACCTGGTTTCACTCAACGTGGTTCCATCCCACCTTGTTCCATCCCAGCTCATAAAACAAAGAATCTTCTTCCCCCCATGAGTGTTTTCACATTCAGATGATTTTAATTTAGCCCCAGCCACTGAAGAATGATTCTTCTCTTCCCGATTGTCATACGCACAAGAAGCACTCTTCAAAAAAGCTCTGATGCTGCATGTTAATAAGGCCCACGCTGGCTCTCTGAATATCTCCGTGCTAGATGAGCTGTAAAAATGAAGGCGCCACTCAATTACTGGAGGCAAAGGGAAAGTTTCTGTGAACAGTTTTAATTTACTGCAGTGCACTGCTCTGACTCCTCATCATCCTTAGTGGCTTTGTTGAAGGATAAATCTGAAGGATGTCATTCGGCAACCGTAATTTATTCATTCTTGTTAAACATGCATGTTTGGCAACAGCATCAGGCTGTTCAACTCCAGAAAAGTTGAAAAAAAAACTCTACAATGATCCATGATAATTGTGAACTGATGTAGCAAATGTGACATTTAACAAACACTGCATAAACAGATGCAGAGGCTGATATTGAATAATTGATGGCAGCAGAAGATTAAGAGCTATTGAATAATCCACAGGGCAACAAGATGTTTCTGCCTGGGAGGTCAGGGAGCAACACTTCAGATCCTCAACAGGCAACCAGAGGAGCAGTGATGGCTCAAAGGCTTAACTACTTAATCCAGTCCATCCAAAGGGTTAAAGTGAGGAAATACATTACACAAATAGACACGCATACAAATCCATTCACATTGTGCAGCTTTAAAAGGTTCTTTTTACTGATGCAATTGAGGAACAACCCTTAGTTTCCCAAAGAACCCTTGAGTGGGAGGTTCTTTAACAGAATACTCTAGTGTCTGTACTCTGTAATCTGTAGTATTTGATAAATAATTGAATAGAGTATTCTTTAAAAAATCATCCACTGAATGATTCTTCAGGGAATCTAAGGTGGTTCTTTTATAGCATCACTTCTCAAATGAGGAACTGTGAGCCTAATGTTGCTAACAAACACTAGAATAGTCACCAAAATTGCATTTTGTTCTGCAAAATCACTTCAACAAAGCCTCTTTGAAGCCATTCAAACATCATCCAGATGTTAATGAAGGTGTCACAGACTAGTGGGTGCAGTTTATGACACACTATGACTGTGAGATTTAACAAATAACAGAAACTTGGTTTTAGTGTTGATGAGGAATCTAAGATCAGACTTCAACCAGCCTTGCTGCTATCTGAAGTGTCTGTCTGAGACAATTACTCATTTTTATAGTTCACAGTAAGTCATACTGTGTCCTAAACCACATCCACCAGTCTGTGAGACCTTCATTAAGATCTGGATGAGAAGCTTTGATGAAGTGTTTATGACGAAATGACTGTGACTATTGAGTTCTAGTGTAATTACGTTGCATAAGATGAATCTAACAGATCAGCACCTTGGACAACTCCATAGACACTATAGCACAGCATCACATAAGAAGAAGCCACCATGAAGACCCCGCAACTCTTCATCCAGTCATCACACTGAGTCTCTGTGATACATCTTAACTTTTTAGTCAAGTTTGGATTATTTACACTCGTCAATTTGATCAGATTTTTAAAAAATAGTTCAATGCCAATCAATTTCTCTTCTTTCATTTCTTATAGAAATGTGAGTACAGTTAATATTTATGATCAATTCTATTAAAAAACGATGACATTTTTATCAATCTGGGTATTCAACAGAGAGTTGGCAGATATAAATGAAAATAGTTTAATGATAATGTGGATTAGATCCAGAACCATTATAGCAATTGAAGTCAAATACCAAGAAAGACCATAACATAAACAGGAGGGCATAACAAAACAGAAGTCAGGGGGCAGGCCAAGGTCAGAGCAAGGAGAAAGGTCAATAAGAACAAAGAAGGCAAAGGCTAAGCTAACAGGCTAGGCTACACTAAAGAACATACTTACTAAAATAGAGAACAGGCTAATGCTAAACTATGGAACAGGCTAATGCTAGGATAAAGATACAACCAGGAAGAAGGACAAGGAGAAGAGGCTATAGGTAAGAGGTCTAATAAACCAGGAAATGAGAACAGGAAGCTAAGTTAAGGTCAGAAACAGAAACAAGGTCATACCAAAAAAAAAACAGTCAGAAACAAATTCTCAGTATGTCCTTAGGAAAGTGACAATACAATACTTAACAATGACCCAAAAACCAAACAGTATTTATAGGAGAGATAATGTAGGGGAATAGGGTTCAGGTGAGGAAATCACATGACCAGAAGGGTACTGAGAGGATTGTGGGTAATGGAGTTTAGTGAGCACAGGTGAACTACAGAGGGAGGAATGTTTTAATATAAAATTTGGTGTAATAACCATAGATTTACACAGTTTTGGGTGACTTTATGTCACTTCTGTTACAGCTTGGCTTTGTTTGACTGTCCATCTTTCTACTGATCACATTCCAGAGGCTTTTAGTGGAACTGAGGTCTGGACATTGGGTTGAGTTTAGTGAACCAGACACAGCAGAGCTGCTGGAGATTTTAAACATTATGTAAGACAGGTGTATCAGACACACCTACTTTGATGGTTCACCTTGTAGATGTAAAGTCAGAGACAGTAGCTCATCTGTTGCTGCCCAGTCGTTGTTGGTCCTCTAGTCTTTTATAGACTCTGATGGCTGGATGAACAAACTACAGTGTAAAATGGACAATGAGTAAATACAAGGTTTGTGCACCTAATGATGTGTATATAATGTAATAATGGCCAGTGTGTAGACTTTGTGCAATAATGCACAGCTTCCAGGAGGAGATTAGCTTCATTCTGGCTTTCTCTCCTTCAGCTGTGATCGTTTGCAAATGACAAACGACCTTCACATCTACTTTGCATACAAATAGTGCGTGAAGACTGACAGTGCATGTTTCTACACACTGAATCTGTCCCTTTATGTAAAATTAAAGCATGAAATGCAACCGCATTTCTGATCCACTATCAGATGCTGTTTATCTTCATCTGCTGTATCTGTATCCTTGGTTTCATTACCACAGACTGGATAGACTGTTACATGTATGTTCTCTTGCAGTGTCTTGTTACATCATCTTTGATCAATACATGTTTGAAACAAAAAGCATGTCACTGGTACTGCACCTAACATTCTGGCTACATACAGAGTTTATTTAAAGCTACAGACCTGGGAGAGGTCTTTTACAGTGATGAATGGCTGGGATTAACTTCATATGATTTGAGCAACATGCTGTCAAGAAATCAATGTTTCCCTTGAACTGCAAGAAAAAGCCTTAATGGTGTATCAGCACCCTGGACAATATAATCAATAACCTGCTGTTAAACGGCAGCTCAGTGGTCCACTCAGTCAGGTTTGCAGGGTAGAGAGATCCTATCCTCAGTTCTACAGACCTTCACGCTGCTGTTGGTCACCAAAATATTGACTCACAGTAGATAAATAATGATAAAGATTTAAATGAAATAAAACTGAGAACAGCAATGATAAAACGACTGAAAAGCAGAAAACATAGCCTTCAGCAAAGATAATAAACTGAATATTGCTCATGTAATTCAACAGTAATCATGTCTTACTTGTTCATTTGGAAGATGAGAAATAAAATTATGAAAAGCATCAAATATTAGTCATTTTTTATATTTTAGTATATATTGTACAGTTTTATTTTTCAGAAACATAATTGGCACAGATCAGCTCCATTAACCATATAGATGCACTTTGTGGATCTACAATTACAAAGACAGCAGCAAAACATAGAGGAGAGCTCACCAATTACAATAAAAAAATATCTAATTTTCTCTGATTTACAACTGTATCATTAATTGCAACCTCTATGCCTTCCTTCATTAACTCAACCTCTCGCGACCATCTGCTTCTCTCTCTCAATGATTAACAACGTTATAACAATGTAATACCAACTCAAACCACACATAAACTAACCATTTTCTATAAATAACATTTCTGATTAACTCCACTTTCAACTGAAAAGCCAACCAATGAAGCACAAGTTAGCTTCTTATTCTGTAATTTCATCTGTAATTTCATTCAGATCTCCCCCATTCCACCTTAAATGGTGCAGCAGTTAGAGTCAGGCAATACTGACCAATTTACTCGAATTCTAATACTAATTCTCTCTCTCTCTCTCTCTCTCTCTCTCTCTCTCTCTCTCTCTCTCTCTCTCTTACACACACATTTCCAAGCTTGTAATCCATTAGAAATACAGATCCAGTCTATGAAAACAACCTCAGTGCAACACAGCACAACATTAGCACATCTTGGCCAAAACACAATAAAAATTTACTTTCAATCACAAAAGCCGAGGTTGCCATCAAAAAACAGTCTAGTCCACTCTCCTGTTTTCTGATACTGTGTAGTTTTGCATGTTTGCATGTAAAAACAAAAAGGCTGAGCACAGTTCAAACATGGTGAGTTACACAGGTGGGTGGGACGTGGCCCTTATTGTGCACCAAGGGAAGCCCAGTCCTGAACCAGTCATTAAATAAACACACTGATCCAAATCTAAAGATCTAGATCCAAATATAGGTGTATAATCACTGAAAAGATTTTTATTAATATGTCCCTGTGGCACAGTGTCCTCTCAGTGCTGAGGTCGTCTTGGGTTCAATTACACATCTGGGTGGAGTTTCCATGTTCTTTCCTTGTCTGCGTGGGTTTCCTCACACAGTCGAAAAACATGGAGATCAGGTGAATTGGGTACTCTAAATAGTCTTTGTGTTTGTGTGTGTACCCAAAAATGGATTGGCACCCTGTCCTGCGCTTGGCTAGGATAATCTGTAATGCCCTGCAGTGGGTGAGAAGCTAGAGACTAACCGTGAGTCTTATCAAGGCTAAGCAGAGAAGATACAGGTTGGAGATGGATGTCCGTTTTAAGGTTATTGTGATATGATTCTAATTTAACAGCGACTGATTCTATATTACCCGAAGAGTCTCACTGAGAACCTGAATGAATGAATGAATTAATAAATGAATATGAATTTTAAAACGTCTGCTGATCATCTGTAAACATATTCAAATGATTCATTACTGTTACTGCCCTGAGATGTTGTTGAGATGTTGCTAATGAGATCTACAGAGCCAGTCTCTGAATAAAGTGGGACCACAATCCTTATTTTATTTCTATTATTTATTTATGTATTTACCACGTTCATCTTTCTGATTTCAAATAGTGTAGTAAAAGATTTACATACTGGAATATAAGTTTAAGAAATAAAACATTAATAGAGTCAGTAAGAGCCTCAGTGGCAGTAAAACTGCTCTGTCTTGTAGACTCGCGAGGCTGTTTTGTTAACCCTCTTACATTAGCTTTTTATTCCTTCATTTCAGCAATGCTGTACTTTTGCCATCCCTCAGGGACAATTAATCACTCCAATTTATGACTTATTGGCTGAGGCTTTACATCTGAATCAATTTTCATGGAGGAGTAAAAGAGATTAGTAATGATACAGTATTCAAGTCTATCGTGGAGATTTAATCCAGCGGTCAGAGACCTATAATATTCCACACTTTACAGAGCTTAATGGGCTCTGTGATTTTTGGCTGGGTTTCTGACTCTTCAAATCACGTCCCAGTCCTGAGTCTGCATGGCATTAAGGCAATACAGTCATTCCAGCTTCGCTTTACGAGTCACTGGGTTTCTTTCTTTTGCAGTTGCAGTAGTTAATACTAAAAATAATTTGGGTTCATTTATTTGCATTTTGAAAATCATTAAAACAGGGTTTAACCGGGGATGCACTAGTTTTTTCTATTCTATTTTATTCTACTATATTTTATTACAACTCATGTTTGCAGTTTAATATCTCAGATTTATGAGTCCCAGCCACATGACATTTGGCAGCGTTAAAGTCAAACATGTCCTCTCATTGCATAAATGCTCAGAAGTCTCAAAAGTGGTCCTGAATATTTGGACTCTGTTCCAAATTTCATGTGACTGGAAGATATTAAACTCCAGAACATGTCGTCCCAGATAAGATGTTATCTTAATAAGAATTTGTTTAAAACACTTCAGGTGACAGACTTTGGTTTACATTAAAAACAACAAATAAAAAATTAATATGAGATAAAAGCATCTACGATCTTAACTGATTTGAATGAAACGTGATCAGTTTAAACTTACTATATTTTTATTTTTTTACTATATAAAATTTGAACTTGAATTTGAATTTTTGAATTTTTGAATTTGAATTTAAAATTCAGGCCCTACCATATAAACACAGTGTAACTTTAATGTAACTTTAACTTTAAGTGTAACCCAGTAATCACTGAAACAATATTGAGTGCACATGATTTTCAACTAGCCTACTTGGAAAAGCATGGTTATAAACTGTGAACAACAGAACTTCCTATTTGTGGACCTAAGGGTTGTATCTGTATGTTTGCATACTCAACGTCAAAGCCTATAGAAACCACTGTTGTACTTCAAATCAAAATTGCAAAGCTAACCATGCTAATAAACATTAAAAGAAAGCCTGCTGCACATTCTTTGGTCAGATGAGACCAAGACACATTTCTTCAGCTTAGATTAGGGTCCAGAATACTTGCTGTGAACCTGGCCGGTACGTAGTACCAGGACAACCGAGCAGTGATGGGAGTTTCATTATCTGGGGCTGCATGAGAGGAAAATGCATTGGGGATCTAATATTTTATAGATATACCAAAATAATGACTGAGTCTCAGTTTGCAGAATCTCCAAAGTAGAGAAATATTCCAGAGTGCCAATGCTAATGACAAAAGATGAAAATTACGGCCTGAAGCCTGGCTAGAAACCCTTTGGGAACACCTTTGGGTGAGTCAGAGATGTGTATGGTCTTACTCTGAGAGAGTATTCACAGCTGGCTCTAATGGTTAGACTTCTATGTCTGCAGATAAAGACATGCAGTGGGTGGTCAGTGCTAGGCTAATATGACTGAGTGAAGCTCCTGATTAACATGCTCACACAGCCAGAGCTAAAATTTGTGCCCTAGGCATTGCGCTCACATCAGTGCAGAATTCACAGTTGAGGGTGTGAAGATTGAGTTGAAAGAGTGTCCACCGCAACTATACCCTCCCCACTTCCCAGCATTCAACACCCCCCACCCTCACCTCCATCCCCACATCCACCCTTTCTGCATCCTGAATGAATATTAATGGTGTGTGAAAGCAGTGCAGTGTGTGTATTAGAGCTCTGGTCTCTCTGGATTCTGTGTGAAACAGATCGACACAAACCCTTTCTTTATCCATTATGGATGGGCACTCCTGAGTCACCCATCCATCAGGAAGCAGCACACACAGTTTGGGTGTAAAGAAGAGTGAGTGGCGAACACTGAAAACTGTTTAAAAAACAACTGAAAGGTCTTTTAAGGTCCCAAATCAATTTTTCTTCACTTTAAAAAAGTAGCATACATCACTTGTGAAGAGATAACAACCTTTGAAGTGTCCCGTTATACAAAATTTATAGACAAGGTGGAGAACTCGAGGACATAAAACTAAGAGGAGTTTCCTCCATTAATTTGGTATAACAGGACACTTCATAGATTGTCATCCCACTTATACCCCGGTTGCCACATTTTTGAGTGTTAACCTAAACTCAACAGCAACTCCAGCATCTACAACATATTCACATTCAGAGCTTTATTACTTTTTTCATTTCTAAGATCCACACAAAACAGTCGAGTCATATGAAAGCTGAAACCCTCTTCTTTCTACTCATGCCATTCCTGACTCTTCTGGCACAAATCTGAGTCATGACATAATGATCTACATAATGTCCCTTCAATGCTGAACCCAGCCTGAGGACATTTTCTGGGACTAAACATCTCTGATCGTCTAAAGGGTTATTTTACAAATAAACAATTAAACACTTTGTATGTACTGCATGTAGTTCCTGTATAAAAGCATTCAAGGCTTTTTCACACCTAAAAGTCCAGACCATGGTCCAAACCAAGGCTTGTGTGTTTGTTACTTTGTATATATTTGGTCCAGTAAGTTTTGTTTTCATGCTGAATTTTTACAAGTGCACCAAAGACATTTGTATGATACGCCTACATCCTGTCATCACTTACATGGCATGCATCTTCCTACCCTTTGATTCTGATTGGCTTATAGAAGGATGTGTGTCTGTCATTGGTGTGTTGCCAATTCAGCATGTGGTTAATTCAGTGGGAAGCCAATCAGGCACAGTATTATAGGGTAGTTCAAATTTGCCAAATGAATATGCTTATTCTGAAGCAATTGTATCACCGCCGACAGATGAGAAGGAAAAAGCAGCAAGCAGCCCTCCTCGCTCCGTGTGCTACCACGGCTCATTTTCACTGCTTTTCTGGTTATTTAGCTTTTTCCATTGTTGTTGAATGCCTGCCTCAACTTCCTGTATTTGGTCTGAACCTTCTAGCAAAGCATTTTCACACTACAAACGAACCAAACCATGGTTCAATAGATCTTGACTGAGACCATGTTTTTTGGGCAGATAAAATTTTGCTCCTTTGGTCCGGACCATGGTTCACGGTCTCTTTCACACCTGCTATTTTGGTTCTGAAATTGAAGAAGTCCAAAATTTCTAAGATTTGAGCAGATTCAGATGGAGAATCCTAAAACATATCATGCAGCTCAGTGGCTGAGCTCCACACACGTGGACACCACAATTTTACGGGGGGACCACATGTCTTCAAGGGACACCATGCGTCCCTTTCATCTGCAACCCCACCCCAGGGAACAAACTTCATAGATGGTAAGACCTAAGGTCTTTGATTTGAAATATATTTGCTGTCGAGGAGGGGTGGGGTTCGCTGGTGGCAATACATTGGGCACCTGCATGCCTAGCACCGGCACTGATGCAGCTTTAAGGGGTGAAGTTATTACTGCATTTTAATATGAAAAAGTTCATTTGTGTTCATAATTTAATTCAAGAATTTAAACTGTTATCTATTTTATATTCAAATCAGAATATAGTCCTGCCCCCATCATGAACATGTTCTGAGTGTCTGCAGCTCAGTTTCCTGATTCCACAGCCCTGGTTCCCCATCTCATGTCTGATGATGTTTGCCTTAAATGTTCCCTCATGTCTAACAGTCGGCGTTGGTCATTGTAATGTCTACCTTATAGGTGGGTAATCTAGGTCCAGAAAGTAAAAATCCACACCAGGATTTTATTTCAACTGCCTTGGTGGTTCTGGAGCAGATATGCTGAGGCAGAGCCACACATGAAGTTGGAGCCAAATCCTGGGATGGATTTTTACTTTCTGGACCTGGATTACCCACCTCTATACCTTGTATTGTTTTCTTGCATTGCTACAGCCACGTTAAGTTTAAGTTCATAGCCAAAGTTTGCTAAGAGTTTTGTTTTGTTAATAGGCATCTTGTTGCATCCCTGCATTTTCTATACGGTATCAATTTTTTATGATATGTGTTGCACTTTGAGATTCGGGATTTCTGATTGTCATGAGCTTTATGCCAAACTGATCAACAATAAAAGAAAAAAAAGGCTTGAAGTGTCACTTCACACCACATCATATAAATTTAGTATCTGCAGTATTATCATATATGAAACATCTACTGAACATGAATGCTATTAAGCCTAATCTCTGAGAACTCTAGCGAGCCTTTTAGCTGTATATCTACTATTTCTTGGTGTGATCATCTCCCATGCATATTACTCATACTTCACCAGACTGGAGAACACAGATTTGCAGATTTATGTTCTACCTAACAAAGCCATGAAGCTGTATAATCCTATTATGCTTAAAAAAAGCAGATATAGCACAGTACCTCCCACACACAGACTGCAGCACATTTAATAAAAGGACTTGAATATGTTTGGGTGTCATAAATCCAGTAGACTGGGTGCTCTTGAGCAATGTAGAGCCTGTAAATCTAATGATGGATGCACAGTGGGAGTTTTCACTCCTTGTAGGCTCTGAGTCAGCAGCTTCTCAGCCTTCTACTGCAAATGTGAATAAGAGCAGGACATACATCAAACCTAAGGTCACCTCCTGTGACTGGAGAGCACAGAGTCATTTCACCACAGTGACCTAAGGCATGAAATCACAAGGCTGTATCTGCTCGAACCAGAGAGTGATCGTGTGTAGAGCCCCAAACAAACACACTCCGAATAAAAGATGTGGAAGAGGAGGAGGAGGAGTATGTAGGTCAATCAAGAGAGAGGAAGAGCGGTTTCTCTTACACTTCTGAAGAAAAATGTTCGAAAAAGTGGAGCACCTGCACTGCTGTTAACAAAATGACTTTCACCATAACCGCAGGAGCACATATTTAATCAAGACGTGCTTTTCAAATGATTTTATTAATTTTGCTAAAATAAAATCACTGTAAAATAAGAGCACTGAAGTAGACAAAACAGACTCCAACACAAAGGCATGTTAACATCAACATACAGCCATGAAGAGTCCTTTGCAATTGGTCAGTTAGTTATTTAATGCAAAGAAAATAAGCCCATATTCACTCTTAAACAGTGTTGGGAATAACGGCGTTAAAAATAACGGCGTTACATAATGACGTCATTTTGTCAGTAACGAGATAAAATAATTAATTACTTTTCCTGTCGTTATAACGCCGTTGACGTTACAGGTCGTTAAAAGCGTTGCGTTACTATATATTGATATACTAACAGTAATCCGAGCGGACCTCTGCCCAGGCTAGTGAGGAGTAACAGGTGTTACAC
>BRDA01051876.1:3123-17268 GCA_036984385.1 Crenuchus spilurus | reverse complement strand
CCATATTCATCCTTCACTCCATATTCATCCTTCACTCCATCTATTCACATTCATCCTTCACTCCTTCACTCCATATTCATCCTTCACTCCATCTATTCACATTCATCCTTCACTCCAAATTCATCCTTCACTCCATCTATTCACATTCATCCTTCACTCCATATTCATCCTTCACTCCATATTCATCCTTCACTCCATCTATCCATATTCATCCTTCACTCCATATTCATCCTTCACTCCATATTCATCCTTCACTCCATCTATCCATATTCATCCTTCACTCCATATTCGTCCTTCACTCCATCCATTCACATCCGTCCTTCACTCCATCCATTCACATCCGTCCTTCACTCCATCCATTCACATCCGTCCTTCACTCCATCCATTCACATCCGTCCTTCACTCCATCCATCCACATCCGTCCTTCACTCCATCCATCCACATCCGTCCTTCACTCCATCCATCCACATTCGTCCTTCACTCCATCCATCCACATTCGTCCTTCACTCCATCCATCCACATTCGTCCTTCACTCCATCCATCCATATTCGTCCTTCACTCCATCCATCCATATTCGTCCTTCACTCCATCCATCCATATTCGTCCTTCACTCCATCCATCCATATTCATCCTTCACTCCATCCATCCATATTCATCCCTTACTCCATCTATTCATATTCATCCCTTACTCCATCTATTCATATTCATCCCTTACTCCATCTATCCATATTCATCCCTTACTCCATCTATCCATATTCATCCCTTACTCCATCTATCCATATTTCTGACCTTTAACCCCCAAATACAATCACTCCTTAATCATTAACATCTGAGACATTCACTGCACTGTACCACCTCTTCTACATCTCACACACCCTGCAGGTATTTATAGCCTGATCATCCTTGTGTAGCGCCACCTGCAGGATCATAACTAATATACTCAACATAACTCTAATATACTCAACATAATTCTAATATACCCCGCTGCTCCAGTCCTCGATGGAAGAAACTGTTTACCTCGGTCGCTGACAGTGACTGTGAGGTGTATTCCCAGGTGACTGTTATTATTACCGTCTCTACTACTGTTCCAGTTCAGTCCCCCCCAAACACAAACACGGTCTTTTCTCGGATTCACTCTCCTTTTCACAGACTCTGGTCAAGGTCAGTGCCTCTATAAAAGGAAAGTATCACAGGATGCCCAACCCCCCCCCCATACTGCTGTGGACCAAACAGACCAAACACACAACCCTCCAGTTTCAGACAGAGAACAGGAAGCAAGCAAACCTCCACACAACACATTATCTTATCAACCTGGTAAAATCCAGATCCCATTTTAATCCTGAATTACACAAAGGCGTGTTATTTTACTTCAGTATTAAAAATAAACATTTTAACTATTCAGTTTTAATAAATATTCAGATTTATTATTAAGAAACTAGTACATATTATGGACTTTTTATATACAACAGGAAACATAAAGAAAACCACTGTACGTACTGTAGATTTATGTTTACATTTTTATTATCTCAGTATTCAGAAAGTGAATATAGACGTCATATATAATTATATAACATATACATACTGAGGTATGCTGCTCTGAAGAACATGTACATCAGTAGTCATAATAAGAAAGATGCACTTTTTTAAATAAAAAAATAGCATGACATAAAAGTACTTCATTAGGAAGGCAAAAATCTGAACCAAATTTAGACCTAAAATTAACAAATAAATAAAACAAACAAATCAAACCGGGAATGTCCTGAACCCTGTAACAGCACCACAAATAACCAGCAAAAACCTTCACACCTGCCCCCAAAGAACAGCATGTTCCTTTATCAACACTGTATCACAGCTCTAACGGACGTATTCTACTTCAATTAAGCTATTAGTCCGATTATTAGCGCAGGTAAACAAAGCTAATGACGCTAAGAATCATGGGATTTATAAGCTTGTTACTGTAATGAATTAATAAAAGCAAAACAACAATAAAAGTCGACCTTTATCACCGGCTCTGACTCATGTCTCTTACCTCTTGATGGTGGGGGCCAGAGAGTTGACCGGGTTCCAGGCCACACATTCCAGCTGAGATGCCATTTGGTACAAATTATCACTGCCAGAGAAGAAACAACCACAGCAGACAGCAGGAAAGAATATTAGCAACATGAATAAGGCAACATGTCCAAAAATAAACATGTTTTGATACGTTCAGTATGTCTCCAAACAACTTTATCAGCTACTAAATGACCACAGACACAAAAAAACTGATGAATAATTAGATTTTAATTGATGACGATGCTGTTTATTATCATAGCTACTGTTATCAGGGACTACGCCTCACTTTGGGTACCAAAAGAGGACTGTGAGTCATCCAACCACTACAGAGCAACAGCTGGAGGATTAGATCAGGTTTGTTTTTATTCTACAACATGCTGACACACTGTTAAAAGTTACAGTAAAAATACAGCTAAAATTACAACAATAAGATACAAATACAGTCATATTGTGACTAGCAAGGCTTTATTTACAGTATTAATGTACACTGACATGATAGGACACCAGTAAAGCATTTCACAGTACAGAACTGTATTTACAGCACAGGGTTACTCTACAAGTCCTCAGGATTACTCCTTCACTGTCTATAATTAAAATAAGCTGCTTCCGTAAAATAAATATCAGTTCTGCTGTGTGTGGAGTTTTAATTTGGATTGAATAATAGCTGTACAAGTAATTAAGGACTTTTTTTTTTTTTTTTTGCCAATTTTCTCCCCTTCCCAATGTGGTAGTAGCAAATTAACCCATCCCATCCACTAGTGGGCTCTCCCCATCACTTTGCACTGTTCCTGACTCTAGGAGGGTGAAGACAAGCACAAGCCTCCTCTGCTGCGTGATGCGGCCACCTCCTCTTTTCTAACTACCGCTGATACACCGTCACTGAGGAGCCAACGCGCTCGGAGGAAAGCGCAGGATTCCCAGCTCTGATGGACCAATCAGTAGACGCCTGAGCCAGCAGACATTGCAGTGTGAGAGTGATAGAGAGAGAGAGAGAGCCATCTACCCGCCCAGAGACAGCACTGCCAATTTTGCTCTCTTGGGCCCCGGCTGTTGTTGGTAAACAGCATAACCGGGATTCAGACTCCCAATCCTCTGGTCATAGTGTCAGCGTCAGCCTGCTGAGCCAATCAGGGCCCCATAATTAAGGACGTTGAATAAACTACACAATGTATAAAAATAACTAATTTAAAAGTAAAATACTGGCAGCAGACGGTTTACTATTATTTCACAATGCATCTACTCTTATTTTTAACGACATTTTAATGAATGCTGAATTACAGCATGTGACAGTAGAATAACGTGATTTTACAGTACATGCCAGTATGTTACGGTTGTTTTACAGTGCCTCTATTGTACTTTAACAGCACAATGTAATACAACTTAAATAGCTAATGTTGTGGCATTGACCACAGAGGGGGTTGTTGTTCCCATGAGCAGGTCAGTAGTCAAAGCGAATTAGCTTTGCTAAGCACGTGTCCCTCCACTTGGGCATTGTTTATTGTTTATTGTGTTGTTATTTGTTGTTTAAGTGTAAGTAGAGTTTAGTTGGGATTATTTGTGGAAATTTAAATGAGGTTTTGTTTAGTTATCATAGATGTGAAGAAGACTGTTTTGCTTATAAACTTTACTGTTAAAGAGTAAATGAAGTGCAAAAGCTGAGTGAATCCTGTTCTTTCATGGCTGTATGTAAACCAGCTGTTTAGCATCACGAGTGGGATCATCAAATGAAGAAGTAGTGAAGTTAGTAGTGATTAGTGGGACAATCCAATAAACACTACACTGTTAAATTACAATACAGGGACTGTAAAATTACCATAAAACATTGTTATACTGTTGCATGCTGTAATTCAATATACAGTAAAATACTGTTAAAATAAATAACAGTAGCTGCACTGTAAAATAACAGTAAACTGTTGGCAGTATTTTTTATAGTGTATGTTAAAGTAGTGAAACACTCGGTCTTGAGCAAGGCCACTAACAGTCCAGAGCTGTGGAGCTCCACAGTGCCTGGTACAGTGTTGGGTAATGCTGTGATATCATGGTTTGGGGGGGAGGTGTGTGTGAATTTCTCAGGATGAAGCTCTTAATCTGTGCTGAACAAGTTAATGAGAAAGCCTGCTCTGCGTACAAAGACAAAACACCACAAATACCATAAAAATTCCCAAATTCCCAACATGAACAGGGAATTCTTTGACTCATTTCCGATTTGTAGCTTACTCAGTAAGCGTTCAATTTATTCTTCACACTTTTATCTGTTTTAGACATTATGAAGGCTTTAAACCAAACGTACAGTACACTGGAGTTTATTTATAATGGATTTTATAACTCTTAACGAGGTGTTGATTAACCAAAGGTGAGAGATGTAAAGGCTGTTATTTATTAACTCTATATTTTTTTCCACACACCATCAATTCTTTAGCATTTCTACCAACATTTTTAGTGATATGAATATTTTACATTAATCACAGGATAAATGACATGTTTCAAGATTTTGTTTGTTTTCATGATGATACTGTTTGAACAGTAATTTAATTCCAAAATGAATTTTCATGCACATTGTAAATAAAAACGACCGCAGAGACAGTGGAAAATTAAACAATTTCCTAAAAACGTAACTTTCCTGAACTTACTTTTAGTTCTAACTTATATAGTCATACATACAAAATTTAGTTTCATGAAACAGTTCATTTGTGTTGAAAATTTACATTTAATTTAATTTAAAAAGATAACCGGTGTTTAGCTCTACTGACCAAACAGGTGCTTACGTGGTGGTGGTGGTGTGTTAGTATGTGTATGAGTGGATGTAACACTTCTACCAGCTCAACACACTGCATTGAACTAGGGCTGCAACTATATATTTTTAATCGAGTATTCTGTCAATTTTGTCATCGATTAATTAATTGGATAAATTATACTTTTGTTTTTAAACAGTAGTAGTAGTGTGTTATTCAACATGAAATGCCTCATAAATGAGCAAACAATTGGCTGCTATTCCTCACAAAATGTTTTTATTCAAACTCAACACTTTTATTAGATCAAAACTTAAACCTTTGGCTTATTGGCTCCATAACTAAAGACATTTAATCAACATGTGTGTGAAACGTTTATGATGTACATGAAACTATACAAACTATGATATACAACTTAAACATAGGTTAGCCTATTTATCATTAGTTTTATCTTAATAAATAAAGAAAAAGGGGTGTACCCCCTGCCAAGGGCGTAACTTTGGGTCCAGCATTGGGGGGGTTGAGCTGTCTGCCTATTTATTTATTTATTTATTTATTAAATCATTTATTTTCTAAAAGGATTCAGGAGATTTTGGTTTAACCGTATTAGAAATTCATTCTAATGCTTTTACTATGTATTTATTTAACTTTCTTTGTATTTACTCTGCACCTTAAACAATTAAGAAATGCGGAGCTAGCTAACTGAGCTAGCTAAAATACTTGAACGGGTATTCATAGTTTGTCTGATACACAACGGCATAGTTATTCAGTCATCAGCTAATAATACATTTACATTTACCTCATTTTGATTTTTCCGCTTTTTACAAGGCGGTGTTGTCGACCAACAATGAAAAATTGCTTTTTGTCCACTTTTTGGTGCTCTTTTAGTTTTTTCTTACGACACCCACTCCCCCAGCAGCTGCTTGCACAAGCAAGCAAACGTCAGGGTTGCCAGGTCCAGCAAAAAATATCCAGTCCAAAGTCAGTCTAAAACCCGCCATTCAGAAGCTTAAACTGGCCCAAAATATGTCTGTCACACCTTTGAAGCAAAGGGAAAAACAACTATGAGTGTACGACTTAGTATTTTGTTTATAAGGGATTCTTTTTTTTTATTACGCTTGAATTTTCACCCGCAACTGGATTTTCGAACAAGTCCAATTTAGCTTGAAAACCACAAACCTGGCAACCCTGCAAACGGCAAGCGCTGCTGCTTGGTGGAGGTTGAATGATACCAAGTTATTGTGGGGAAAGGGGGGGTTACATTACCAAATGATTAAACATGCTAGTATTTTACCCAAAATTATTCATGAATAAAGAAAATTAAGTTATTCATGAAAGATGTTTTTGTAAATTGACATTATGTGACTTTATTGAGGGGGTTATAATGATTGGATCAGATTATTGGGGGGGTCATAACCCCCCTATCCCCCCCGCAAATTACGCGCATGCCCCCTGCAATAGCCCAGAGAGTGAGTGACAGACCTAATAAGACAGAGACAGGGTGGGTGAGTGAGTACAATCGTAAAAGCACTTTCGTCAGTGCTGCAGCACCTGAACTGAAAACGTCCTCACATGAACTGTATACTTTCGGTTCAGGTCCGTTCTACAGTGTCCGCCTTACGCAGCTTAAAATAGTCCCACATTTAAGACATTTTTAGCGTTTTACGCACACCGGTGTCTATATCCGCTACAGAGAGCAAAATAAACTACGCCGCCTTAAATCTTTGAAATGTCCGTCAGTTATAACGGTCCGTGTAAAACAATGATACCGGAACTGCGATTTGTACCGCGTAGTGATGGGTCCAATCAATGATCTATATTACTGGATATGACACACGTGACTTTTGAACGTGCCGGCATGGAGTCTCCATGTTGTGTGGAAGCAGGGCAAGATCTGAAGGAAGCCAGCGTTTACAAACAACGAAAGGGCTGCAATGTTTTGTGTTTTATTGTTTTACTTATTGGAATTCTGTCAGCAGAGACCAGGAGATCACATTCCACAAGTATGTATTCATTTTAAAATGATTTATTTGGTAAAAAGATCAGACAAAAGTTGAACAAATTAGTTCTCTTTCAAGTACAGTAAAGACATGCCCACATACATGTACTGATGCTGTATTATGTATAGATCAGTGCCTACTACAGGGTTCCTGTGAATGCTTGTAAAGTCTTATAAAGTCTTGTATACAACCTTGGTCAAAAATAATGTCTATAATGTCTTATTCTACAGCTGGAAGTCTTGCTATTTCTTATGTGGAATATTTCTCTTCACAAATACATTAATTGGCTTGAATACAAGTAGTCAGGTATAACTTAAAGGTGTGAAAACATGTAGAATTGTATGAATGTTAATAAATGAACTTAATCATTAAAAAACTGGTGCCTTTTAGTTGGAACAATAACACCAGCAACAAAATACAGGATTTCCATGAAAATTTATTACAAGTATTTCAATACTGTAACATTAAATTAACTCGGATGATAGCCTTGAATATTTCTACATTTACATTCTACTTTTTATTTACGGAGGTCTCCGTGTTCTTTACTTTGGATTAAGACCGTCGACAGGCTGAAAAAATTGATAATTTGTGTAGAGCCATCGGTCAACAGCTAGTATCAGCAAGGCAAGAAAACATGGCTATATTTATGTCAATTGCCATACGATAGCAGCATTACACAATTTAAATCTTTGACTTCTTTGTAAATAACTTACATTTTGAAAATCGGATCCTTATTAACGATTTTACAGCCATTAGAAGTCAGTCTAGGAGTAAGGTCTAGAGAAAATGTCGGCTACGACAGATGCGAGAGCCGATAGTAGCCTAACATGTCATCAACCATTTTAATGCTGTGACGGTCCAGACGGCGCACCAATAACTCCTCTGTAAGCCATTGTCAAATAAGAACTCTTTTATTAGAAGCTTCAGCTACACGGTACAACAGGGAGAATCAGACTAGCATTCACGCTCACTCTCACACAGTTATGTCTCTGATTTACCCCCCACACCAACGGTGACTAACCTGAACTACACAAGCACTCACACATGCACACATTTATTTATTAGACACGAACACCTAAAACTTTACCCCTACCTAAACCCACAGAACAGTTACATTACTACCCTCCCAGACCACCCCCAAAGACCCCTGGGAAATATGCAAAATGGCAGACCGTCGCCTACGGTAATGCGACGCCCCCTAGCACGCCACAATACTTTGATTAATGTTAAAGAGCTTTCTATTCTCTTTGTAAAGAATTTGTAATTAAAATTTTGAAAATCGGACAATTATTAGCGAAGTTAGAGCTTTGAGAAGGCAGCAGTGCAGGCTATGTGCCATTGTTTACAAGCTTCACTTCCACACAACATGGCGGTTCCATGACGTCGCGCCGGCCTCAATGCTAGCGAATAGGCAGCGTCCTATCCAGTAATATAGATCATTGGTGACAACTGTCATTAACATGTTTTTACCGGTTTTGGGAGGGGCTTGTCAGAGAACACTTGAGTGAGCCAGTAGGAGGCAGTAATACACCTTTAAGTTGGTTTACAGACTGAAAACTTTACAACTTTAAACTGTTACACAGCAAAATCAGGATTGTTAAAATATCGGTGTCTGTGTTAAATCACTATTGTTGGTGTTGTTTTAACTCTGTACAAACAAAATCACACTGGCCATTGTTAGTTTAATTCAGAGTTGGTGAAAGATTCAACGAAGCCACGCCCCCGAAGCCTCATTTTCATTTTCTTCAAACTGCATTCGGCATCATTTTCTTCAGACTTGCGAGGAAGAAAGTTCACTGTATACATATGTGAAAAGAAGAAATTATTCTCTACATTCAAGGTAAGAGTAATATACATGCAAAGGTTTACTGTAGATATAGTTAGTGTTCTCTAGCGGCACTATTTGATATTGAAATAAAAAAAAACGCCCTTAAGCTCTGCCTTAAATATTCCACCTTAAATCCGAGTTTCAATAAATAAAATTAGATGTCTACTACAAAATATGTTGATATGCAATATTTAGCTACGTTTTTGTTAAGTGTGCGTGTGTGAATTGTTACTGTTTGCCGTAGTGCCACCTTAAAACTAACTAACTAGCTAACTTTCCCGCCTATTGTGTTTACATACTATTGGTAAGAGTAGTTCTTTTAGAAACACGCACACTCAAGCAAAATATTTTTACTAAGTTATACCAGTGTTTTATACACTACAAAACTAAAAAAAGGTTTTTATTTAACTATGTTTTTTGTTAAGTGTGCGTGTGTGAATAGTTAGTGTTTGCAGTAGTGCCACCTTAATTGAAGGATTCAGATTTGGTAAATGGCTACGTAAGTATGTTGGTGATCAAATATAGACGTGGAGCTAGTACATGTGTTTGAGCTTTGATTCCTTTCAAGCTTTTAACAAGAAAACTTTGCTTGACAGCAGCATTACTATGATCCTCAAAGTGGGTCAGGGTACCTCGCCTGGAGACTGAAAACAGTTAAGTGCAACTTGGCAATCGAGGGGAAGAATGGAAGTACATCCAGTTACAAAGGTGCCCCGAAGACCCATCGTGAGAGACCTGTTTGTAGAGAGCATTTATCTGGTGACGAATGCAAGGAGGCAATGTCTCTGATGAACCACTCGGCTGACAAAACGCTGGTTAAGGACAAAATGAAAGCAACATTCAAGCACAGGTAGAAACTTCTTCGTGATCCAGAGAAGACTTCAGCCATCCTAGACCTCTTCTCTCGATTTCTTGATACAACTGGCTTGGTAAGAACAATTTATAAATTGTCACATGACATCATAGTCATAAAAATGTTCTTAAAACCTTGTTAAAAATTTTCAGGTTAACCAGGATTTCACTCTGCTGTTTTGAGAGGAAGCATCAGGCAGATTTCTTGCAAAGTAGCCAACAATATTCAAGTCCAAGATAATTGTTGACTGCAAAACCCTACCCTCTAATTCACATGTGGATGATCTTCTTGCATTAGCACTCCAAGAATCTGATTATGGTAATGTTATCCTTCATAAGTGTTGAAATTGTGTGTAAATGTGTGCTGAAATGAAATGGTTTGCTGTTCTTTTTTCACATACTAGGATGGCACAGTGACCTGGCATCTATCTTGTTGCTACTTCATCTCCTACCGCCAACATCACAGGGCAAAAAAAGGGAAAGATCAGTGCATCTTAAGCTGTGGACCACCTGGTGAATTTCATGAGAGTAAGTTGTTATATATGAGAGAGAAATGTTTGCATTTGTGTCCACCAGTGTATGGAAAGCTGCTTCTTCAATACTACAGTTTTTAAATGTAGAAATCTTCCTTTGACAACTCTTTGAATGAGGCAATCTTTAGATGCTTTAATAAAATTTGAAGACATATAGAGACTGCATGTGATATGTAAATGCTAGCAATACATTTGTATATATAAAAAAAGAAATAGGGACCCCAAGAGGCTCAGCAACTAAAGCACTAACCATATGATTTGATGGTCAGCAGTTTGAATCAGTCTGCTTTGTCATCTAAGCACCTAGATCCTAAGAGAAGCACAGTTGCTCTTGCATTCTCTTGGCAGGTAGTTGGTCCTTCCAAAGATTACAGCTAGTGTGTGGCTAGTTAGCACAGGTGTCTGTTAGATAATGTATCAGAGCTGAGCAGTTGGTGCTTTCTTCATTGTGTTTGGTGATGCATGAGCAACAGACTTATCTCAAGTACTGAAAAAAAAACGTTCGGAGGAAGCATGTTCTTGTCTTCACAACTCTAGTATGGAATGTGTGTGATGGGTGAGGCCATAATGAGTTGGTTGGGTAAGCACATAATCTTTTATGTGTTGGAGGGGGGGGAGAAGAACAGCATCCACAAGTACATCATCCTGCACCAGAAAGCAATTCCTTGTGATTCCAAGACCGCTTTTGGAGCTTTTGACGAACTCTTCAAGGCACACTTTGTGTTTGCTGTGTCCTATGATGAAGCTTTGTACAACTTCTTCACATTCATCCAAACCACAGTGTATGACATTGATGTGGATAAAGCTAAAGAGAGTCCAAGGGTCAAAGAAATTCGAGTGAGGCTTCTTCAGCGTGACCTTTGAAGCCATTTTTTGTGCTAAACAATGTTGGACCTGTTCTGTCTGCAAAGTACACAAAGAAAACTGTTCCATGCACAGGCAAAGGAAGCTGTGATGAAATGTCTTTCTGTTGATTTACTTAAACAAGTTCTGAATAAAGTTGAGGATTGTTTTGACAAGTTTTAAATCCACTCTCATTCATGAACACAAACTAAGAGATGGAGGTACTTTGAGCAGAAGTGGAATATAGTTGGACCTGTAGAGCATATTTTTGGTGTACGTTATGATGTAGGTAAAAACAGAACTGGTACTTGCAGCCAGGTTCCAGTCAATGATTTTCACATTACGTATCTATATTAGGAACTCTCAAATCAGTGTTTAGTAACAAGGAGCTCTGCCAAAGTATTCAGCAGGTAAAACTCCAAGAAGTCGGTATCTATCAAGACATCAATGATGGGTCATACTTTACAAACCATTGTTTATTTTCAAAGCAAGAACATGCTCTTCAGATCCAGCTCTATTACGTTGTCTTTGAAACGGGTAATCCATTAGATTCAAAGAAGGTCTGTCAGTGTTGAATTAACACTTGTGATTTTGCTGTGTATACAGAAACTTTCCTGTTCATTATTTGTTTTTAACAATTATTTTGTACTGTAAGGTACGGATGCTCTTTCTTACTAGGCAATTTACCTATTTACTGGTAAAGCTGTTTAAGGGTTCTATGTTAGTCTTTTGAACAGATTAATGAATGATAAATGGTACCTCAGTTCATTGGATGTTATCTAAGCAATGTTCCCTTTTCCACTGGATTTAAAAATGTTTAATTTCAGCTCGAGTCCAAAGTAAAATGCCTAATTTGTTAAATGTTTGAAAACCCATTTTTTGAGGGTTACATGCAGAATTGTATTTTAACATGAAATGTTTGGTGATTAAAATGTTACATTTGCACTATTTTTGCAATAAATTTGTGAAAAACAAATTGAATTGTCATTTCTATGTAAGAAACCAGTAATATACAATTATTGTGTAATTTAAAAAAGATTATTTACATTTAATAATTCTAATAAATATCAGAAATTAATACTGAATCATGAGAAATGAATAATGAATCATGAGAAATGAATACTGGTAAACATGAGAAATGGTCGAGTTATTTACTATTAAACAGTTTTTGTAAAAACTAGACATCCCAGTGCAATCATTTACCCTAAGCAGCTTTAGTAATCAATGATCTATATTACTGGATAGGACACTGCCATTGTGCATTGAGGCCGGCGCGACGTCATGGAGCCGCCATGTTGTGTGGAAGTGAAGCTTGTAAACAATGGCACATGACCAGCGCTGCTGCCTTCTCAAAGCTCTAACTTCGCTAATAATTGTCCGATTTACAAAATTACAAAGAGGATAAAAAGCTCTTTAACATTAATCAAAGTATTAAAATGGTTGATGACATGTTAGGCTACTATCGGCTTTCGTATCTGTCGTAATGGACATTTTCTCTAGACCTGACTTCTAATGGCTGTAAAATCGTTAATAATTATCCGATTTTCAAAATGTAAGTTATTTACAAAGTAGACAAAGAATTAAATTGTGTAATGCTGCTATTGCATGGCCATTGACATAAATATAGCCATGTTTTCTTGTCTTGCTGCTACTAGCTAGTGACCGATGGCTCTACACAAATTATCAATTTTTTCAACCTGTTAACTGTCTTAATCCAAAGTAAAGAACACGGAGACCTCACACATATTAAAGTAAATGTAGAAATATTCAATAGTGTCATCTGAGTTCATTTAATGTTAGAGTAAACACATTGTAAATTTATGCTGCAATACTAATTTGACTTTTTAGTCATTTAAAAGGTGTCTATAACTTAAGACAATTTGATGGGCTAGCCACTGGCACTGCATCATTGTAGCTATAAAAATGCATCTAGTCTAGTAGTTTAGAGTTCTGATGCATATCTACATTTGCTTACAGTAAGAGTTAATGTTTGTGATACTAACTTCATGAGTGTTGTTGGTTTGATGCAAGCCTGACTATTAGTGTAATGTCTATGGAACTACGTCAAGTTTGTAGGTCAGAGATTGTCGCTGTAATTCACAGATTATTACAAATAAATCATTTTAAAATGAATACATACTTGTGGAATGTGATCCCCTGGTCTCTGCTGACAGAATTCCGATAAAGTAAAACAGTTAAAGGCAGAACATTGCAGCCCTTTAATCGTTTGTAAATGCTGGCTTCCTTCAGAGCTTGCCCTGCTTCCACACAACATGGAGGCTCCTTGCCGGCGCGTTCAAAAGTCATGTGTGTCCTATCCAGTAATATAGATCATTGTTAGTAATGATTACTAATTTGGGTTTACAGGAATAGGGCAGAGAATAAAAGTGAAATGGTCAGCTGTTGTAGATAAAGTAGGGTGGAAGTGTATAAATGATGATTTGAAAGGTATGTTGGCTGGTTTGAAAGGCTCAGCAGAGAAGAAATTGAATAGTTTAGGTAAAGTTATTTATGAATATGGAATGGCAAGGTTTGGCAGTTCGCAGAAAAAGCAAAGGGGACAAGATATTATGAAGTCAAGACGGCAAGTAGAAATAGATAAACTAGTACAGGAGTTAAGGGCTCTTAGGAAACAGTGGAGGCGAGTAGGGGAAGAGGAAAGAGGGTATTGAGGTACTGCAGAAAGAGCTTAAGGGTAGGCTGGCAGTGTTGAGAAGAGCAGAGAACTTGAGGAAAAGGAGGAGAAAGAAGGAACATGCTAGGGCAGCGTTCTTCAGGAATCCTTTTAAATTTGTGAAGACCTTATTTGGTAAGGAGAAATCTGGGAGTTTAAAAGTTGGAAAAAGGGAATTAGAGGAGCATTTCAATGATGTGTATATAGATAAGGATAAAGCAAAAGAGTTAGAGTTGCCACAAGATATTCCACCACTAGGTGAAATAGAGCAGCATATGGATCTTAGCCCACCAAAATGGAGTGAGGTTCAAGGTGTGGTGCATCATGCAAAGGCAGGTTCTGCGCTAGGGCCTAATGGTGTGCCATATCGGGTGTACAAATATGCACCTGAAGTTTTTGTGGAGGTTGATGTATATTGTTTGGAAGAAAGGGATCATTCCAAAAGAGTGGAGAAGAGCAGGTGGTATCCTTATTCCTAAGGAGAAAGATGCTGTAGGTATAGAACAGTTTCGGCACATAAGTCTTCTTAATGTGGAGGGTAAGATTTTCTTTAGTGTGATAGCGATAGTGTGATTTCTTTTAGAATGGGAGGTGTAATTCTTCTGAATACACGGCTTTGACAAGATATGGATGT
>BRDA01051856.1:0-29810 GCA_036984385.1 Crenuchus spilurus | reverse complement strand
CCCCCCCCCAGCCCCCCCCCAAGGTGTCCTGCTTTTCCCAAATGAAAATATGGTCACCCTAACTTTCACAATTCCCAGAATGCACCGAGCAACCGGCAACATCCGGTTCACCATTTTTCTCTTGTTTTTCTCTTGTTTATGTCTGTGCCAGTTACGCTAGTAGTGTAGCTTAGTATTGATAGCATGCAACACGATAGCTTGCAACAACGTGTTTACACTAAAAACCCACTGCATAAATTGAAAACACAAGTTGACACAACAAGATATGATGTTTAATATCCAAAGAAATATTATCTGCATATAGTTACAAAAGCTAGTAGATATCACGTAAGTATTTACTTACCAAATAAAGTTGTAAACAGTGTATGTAGCGTAGCTGGCACAGACATAAACAAGAGAAAATGGTGAACCGGATGTTGCCGGTTGCGCGGTGCATTCTGGGAATTGTGAAAGTGGCAAATTGTTGTTAGCAAATTAGAGCTTCATTCAGCAAGTAAGTAAATATGATGCACTTTGTAGTGTTCTGACAATGCAAAATCAAGCCTCAAACACTGAAATCCCACTCATGTCCATTTGTCTTTTGACAAAAGCAACTTTATCGGCAGTTAGCTAGCTAGCTGATAACCTTGACTACAATCCCTTACATAAAAGGTACTACCATCATGGTTGTGTCCAAAAACCATCATTCATTTTTACAGTTGGTACATTGGAACATTCTCACCATTTGTTTTACTGACACTACTATGATGGCATCATGGTACTACTAAGTGGTTCTTAATTGTCCTATAGTACCAGAAGGCAATGTCTCTCAATGCAAAGCAGTCGCTAACTAAGCTTAGCATTATGTTCAACATCCCCCATGTAGTTGCACCACATGTAATAACATAGTTTGATTTTTGATCAAATGTAGTATGTTTTTATCAAATTTATATCTGACATGTCCTCTAAATGGTAGGGATGAGTACACCACTATCATTTCAAATAGCAAAGGTACCGGTAATACAAAAACTCAATAACACTTCTCAACCCTCCAATTCTTACTTTTCTCATCTTTTCTCAAATAATTTTTACCATTCCATAATGTCTTTTTTCAATGATAAAATCCATAAAATTCATGACCAAATACGTTCAAATGCAAATTCTCTAACAGCTCTCAGTGCTCCCATCACTCCTCTCTCCACACTGTCACAGTTTACTCTCCCCTCAGCTGATGATATCTCGGTTCTGGTTCAGAAATCTAAATCTTCTACCTGTAGATTAGATCCTCTGCCTACATCTCTGGTTAAAGTCTCACTTCCATCTCTCGTTCAGTCTCAATTTAAAATAGCAGAAATTACTCCGATTGTCAAAAAAATGGTTTAGATCCAACTGATTTTAATAATCTTCGCCCTATATCCAACTTTCCTTTTATTTCAAAATTTTTAGAAAAAATTCCCATCTCTTGAGCGAGTGCTTGAGCGAAGCACATAACCCCTAACTACTCCCTGGGCAGCGTGGATTCCTTTGTGTGGAAGCACATTGGTCAATGTGTCACTTTCCCTTTCTGCTTCATGGACACTAGTACACCGAAGGTAAAACATAGCTGCTAACCAGCGTTGGCTATAAAGCACAGAAGTGATCTTGGGTTATTTCTAGAAGTTTCTTTGTGAATAAAAATAAATAGATTCTCAATGGCTCATACAGGTACTTCGGTCTTGAATGAGACTCTTCTTGTAGGCTTGAAGGATGTGAAGGCTTTACTTTGAAATGAGAATTAAATAGTTACTATGAGTCAAGTTTCCGCCATCCGTTTTCTAACTCCTACTCCAAGCCCAGCGTCTGTTTGTGTGATCTGGCAGCAGTGCTGGCTCCAAGCTAGCTTTGGCACAGCAAACATCCTGTCCTGTTCGTGAGCTGACCAACTCTGAGGAGTAACAGACTCACTCTGTGTTTCTCCTTCTCCTCTCCGACTGCTGGCGACCATAAACATGCTCCAAAAAAGGGACTTCAGTGCTGACTCTAAACTCAGAGCCCTCTGTTTTCTGAGGGCTTCGGTGGGTTTGAGGTTCATCGTGAAGGAAGTGGATTGCGGAAAGTCGCATTTCTTTTCCAAATAAATCTCACTTAACCAGGCAGAGCTCAAATTCCTTTCCTTGTGGTATTTTTCTGTCTCTGCTGCTGACCGAAGCAGATTAAGAATGGGGTACAGCAGTGGCAGTTGAACCCATGGCCTTTGTTTAAATCAACGTGCTGTCCCTTAAAATGGTCTAAAGATATATTTCTCTGTTCTTTTGATGGCCGAATCTCACTCTCAGGTCAGTCTAATCCACTTTGACTGGCCTGACATGCAATTTGTACCAGGGACCATGAATGTGAAGTTGCGGCTAAGAAAAACCACAGGTTCTTTGGAGACGTTCGGCCCCTAGCGTGTATATGTCAGGCATTTTTCAGAGAGGGATGAGAAACAGATGGTCTTCTATAGCAGGAGAAAATTTATTCTTCCCAAGCTACTGTCCAACCAACCTGGCCTTCAAGTTAATGCTACCTTCACATGCTGATCAGGCAGTCCTGTAGTCTTGGTTTTGTCAGAAAATGAGTTTTCTACCAGGAGGTACAATATGAAGATCCACTGATGTTGGTTGATGAAGTTGGAATTTGCCACAACGTCACATGAACTGGTTTTGATGTTAACAGCAATTTCAATAAAGGTGAGCAAACCAGTGAACCTTCCATTAACATAAAGCAATCATGTAACACTGTACAAATAGTAATTTATGGTGTTTTCACAAGTGAAGGTCTGGACCAAGGTTGGTCTTTTTGTTACGCTGTTCACATTTGGTCCAGCTAGTCTTGGTTTGCAGTTTAATGACTGCATGAAATAACTTTTCTTGACAACAGTGGTGCTTGAAAGTGTGTGAATTTTCTATATTTCTGTATAAATATGACCTAAAACATCATCAAAAGTCCTAAAAGGTGATCAAGAGATTCTCAGTTAAACAAATGACACAAAACTATTATACTTGGTCATTTATTTATTGAGGAAAATGATCTAAAATTACATATTTGTGAGTGGCAAAAGTATGTGAACCTGTAAGATTAGCAGTTTGAGGTGAAATTAGAGTCAGGTGTTTTCAATCAATGTGATGACAATCAGGTGTGAGTGGACACCATGTTTTATTTAAAGAACAGGGATCTATCAAAGTCTGCTCTTCACAACACAAGTTTGTGGAAGTGTATCTTGGCACAAATAAAGGAGATTTCTGAGAACCTCAGAAAAAGTTATTGATGCTCATCAGGCAAGAGTTTGGACTCTACCAACCCACAGTCAGACAGATTGTGTACAGACGGAGAAAATTCTGAAGAGAATGTCCTGTAGACTGAGACTTTAGTCACTGTTGGTAGTCCTGTATGACTATGCACATCAATGCACCTGCAAATTCAGCTACTTCCTTCACACTCCAGCCTTTGTCTCCAAATACAGTTACTCCTTTTAGCCATTATTAACATCTGCTTTGGGCACACATTCAATGAGACATTCACTGCACTGTACCACCTCTTCTCAATCTATGAATCCTATCACACACCCAAATGGTATTTATAGCCTTATCATCCTTATGCAGCATCTAGCGGAGCCTAAAGTTACTACCACCTTGAACATGCAAGGTGACAAATTTTTGCCCAGGGTGCTTATGTAGCCAATTTTGGTGTACATATCATTAATAATATTGTCAATAAAAATTTAAATAAATCATGATTTTAATCAAAATGTCTTCAACGTTAGCAAAATGCAAAGTGCCATCAATAGCTTGTGAATGTGTCATATATTTTTTTACAAAGTGAAAGTGACAATTTAACCAATGTGCTTGCACACAGATGAAATATACCATCTTGCGGCAAAACACTCACACACACACACACACACACACACACTAGGGCAGTGAGCACACTTGCCTGCAGTGGACGGCAACCCTATCCTCATCACCCGGTTAGCAGTTGGGGGTTAGGTGCCTTGCTCAAGGGCACTTCAGTCAGTTCTTCAGTGGGATCGAACTGGCGACCTTCCGGTCACAAGCTACACTTATTATGTTTATTAACTTGTTTTAATACATGTTTCTCCACCCACACCTCCAGCCAGATGGGGACACAAGCTTGTTAAAATAACTAATATTAATATATGAAACACAATTAGCTTTACTGACTAGTTTGCTTGAACGTTTTGTTGGAGGTTACTGTCTGAAGTTCAAAGTCAGAGGACGGTTATCTAAAAACAAAGCCTCGTGGTGGGGTGAGTCACAATACATTTCTGTTCTTATTCCAAAGCTGTGAAGTGCAAAAAAACTCAATGAAATGAAAATCAAAGTGCTGGCTCTTTTCCTCAATGGCAAAGAAACCTTCATTCCTTTGGGTGTAAGCCTTTTTAACTGGGGGTGTATTAAACCCGAGCTTCGCCAGAGACGTTTACCACTTCAAAGAGCAAGATACACTCCCATTCAAACACACACACATACACACACACAGTTATCAAAAAAGAAGTATAAAAAGCAGGTCCTTTTTAGTTTGGCCCTTAGTTCCCTTCACAGGAGCATAGGGATTTTATTAGCAAAAGCAGAGCAACAGAGAGTCTTTCAGAGCGCTTGTTTAAAATCACTCCCTGAATCAGGCCGTGCCTCAAACCAGGCAGACGGCCATATTCCTGCCCCAATACTGCCGGTGCCATCTGAAATGAATCAGCCTGACCGCTGTTACATATTAGCCTGAAGGATATGATGGCAGGAAGGCATATATACACAGACACACTCCCCCGCACATACACATTTCTTTCCCTCAGGAAGCAAGGCCTGGTGCCAGTGTTACCCATAACCCACCTGTAATGGGATTAACCAAAGGGACATCTGTGTTAGGCCCATCGTCTGTTAAAGAGCTTTGTAATGAATGGGATGAGTGGTCTGTTAAATAGCATGACATGCTACACATAATCCCTGACAAAAGGTAATGAGTAGAAATGATTATTTTACTGATATGAACATACAGTCATACACAGTCGTGACCTGGTGGTTAGGGATCTGGTTTTGTTCCGGTTTGATCAGTGGGCAAGTCATAACTGAAGTGTCCTTGAGCAAGGCACCTAACCCCCAACTGTAAGTCACTCAGGATAAGAGCGTCTGCGAAATGTCTGAAATGTAAATGTTCATTTAAAAATCTGAATGAAAGTGTTGTTCATAAAGTGTAAACTGTCATATATTTTATATTTATTACACTTAAAGTGACATATTTTACTTTTTTTTTGTTTTAATGTTGATCAGTATGACTTTTAGCTTATTACTGTACAAACACTGTGTATCTCTCAGAACTACAGCTGCCACATTCCTAATATCAACACTCCTGATCCAGAGACAACATCAGAAGTGTCTTATCTGGACTAAGCAGAACCAGAACTGGACTGTTACTAAGTCCACAAAGTGTCTGAAGTCCAGTGTGCAGTTTCTGTGATGGTTTGAGGTGTCATGTCATCTGCTGGGTTTCACTGTGTTCAGTCCAAAGTCAACACATCATCTACCAGGAGAATTTAGAGCACTTCATGCTTCCATCTGCTGACCAGCTTTACGGAGATGCTAATTTCCTTTTCCCCTGCCCACAGTGCCAACTACTACCACATGGTTTACTGAACATCATATTACTGTGTTTGATTGGCCAGCCAACTCATGAGCTATAAGCTATACTGAGCAAAATTAAAACAAAAAAAAGTGTGAAATATTTTGGGTAATGATTATAAAATATATAAAAGTTTAAAAGTACTTTTAAAATTTTAATTATAATTTTTTAAAACTTTTCTTTATATAAAATTTGTTCATGTATGACTGTACTTAAGCTTAAAAATAAAAAGGTTCCACTTGTACTGTTCAAATGTTGCTTTTTGTCAGGACGTGAATGGAGTCAGTGCTTATTTGGTGGCCATAAGCAAGTGAAGGTGGGTCCTGTGAACAAACAAATGTTGTTGAATGAATATTATGGTGGGTTAGACTGGGGGTTCCCTTTGCTATTATGAGGGCTAAGAACACCACCAGCTTTCCCTCAGTCAGCACCCTGCTTTTTAATGGCTCAGGAGACTTAATGGAGATCCTCCTAAAGTTCTTCAGTAGAAATGGCTTGAAAGGAAAATAAGACATTAGATACTTCTAGCCCAGATACACATTCTGAAGGTGTTTTACAGCAGCAGTAGTCAGTGTTCACATTAACCTCATCATTTTCTTTTCAGACGATATGTATTATCTGAATTATCTTTGTTCTGTCTACAAATAAAATCCTGAACTGTCAAAAAAGTTACAGCTGCAGTGATACGTTTGTGTCCTAACAGTAAAGGGAAGCAATATTTGTATTAATTTTCATACTTCAGACTGTCTGCAGTAACAACACTCCATATAACATTCATGTGGTTGGGTGCTATAGGCCAAATGAGTAAATAAAAACTGTCTGTGGTTGTGATATTACAACAGTGCTGAGACCTTTATGAGGTTTATTTTTGAACTGGGGAAGTTTACACAGTGCCTTAGTTTTCACTTTACTTCAGGATTAATAAAGTTAATCTAATCTAATCGTATTATTTATAATCAGAATCACAAGAAATCACAATGCCTTTTTAAAGTGACATTATTTCGATAGAAATTGGGTGTTTGGGTAGGAAGTAATCATGAGTGGGACATTATTTGATCTACTGTGATTTGACTGCCAAGTTTGTATGCCTGTGAACTGGTTTTCACTCAGTGAAAGTGAATGTACATTGACCAATGTGCTTGAATTTGACCAATCTATGCAGTGAAATACACACACAAGACACTAGGGGGCAGTGTGCGTACACCCCCAAAGTGGGCAGCCCCCATCCATGACATCTGTTGGGGGTACTTCAGTCATGTACTGACAGGGAATCAAACCAGTGACCTTCTAGTCAGAAGACCGTGTACCTAACTAGCAGGTCAGGTGGAAACATGATATTGATATTATTGGTTAATTGATGTAATTGACGTGATTTCATTGGTTCATATTCCATCTATTATCATCTGCTTAATCCTGATCAGGGTCATGATGAAACCCCTAGCTCTTCACCGGGTGAAGGGCAGGGCATTACACTAAACCTAGGACAGGGTTTATCGCTGGGCACACACCCTCACACCAGGATGATATAGAGATCCACATTTATGTTTTTGGATTGCGGGAGGAAAGGAAGAAACATGCAAACACAAGGAGAGCGAACTCCACCCAGATGAGAAATGGAACCTCAGAATTGAGAGATGAGCCTGCCACCATCGTGCCTTAATACTAACATTGATATTTTAAGGACTCCGAGTGGCTCAGCAGACTAAGACGCTGACACTATGACCAGAGGATGGCAAGTTCAAATCTCGGTCATGCTCGGTCATGATCAAGGACATGAATCAAATGAAAAGATTTCCATTTTGATTTCAAATGCATCCTTTTGCATGTTATGGGCCCTTTAACACTAGCAGTGTGCAAACTCCACTAGTTCCCACCTTGTGTAGTGTTGAGCGTCAGCTGCAAAAAGCTCCAGATGGAAGCTGGCCTTACTCCAGGAAAGAGTCTAGATGTGGTGAAGAAACACAGACACACACACACATTCAGTCACACACTCTTTAGAGGAAAAGTCTGGGTCCAGGACATATGAATGAGCAGAATTCATAGCTAAGCTGTGGGAGGACAAGAATGTTTAAAATGAAGGAAACTATGCGTGAAGAGCCTTCGTCAGCATCAGCCTCCTCTACTTTCCACTCTCTTCACTTTCAGCTGAATCACTCCACTCTGGCTAGTGTGTCAACTATGCAGGAAGAGCCACATTAAACATCTGTTCTGCACCATCACTCAGAGAATGGTCCTGAGTAATTGGTAGGAAGAATGAGGAACTCACTGCAGCTTTGAATACTTTAATGTTTTTATAACGTCATGTTTTCCAGTAACATCCTGCTTCAAATGATCAGTTACATTAGACAGTAATGTTGAACCAGTTCCCATTGACCCAATGTACAGACAACTCAAAATACACTTACATTAATATAAGCAATTGGCAGGTGCTTCAGCACTTCAGTTATAAATGCTTGTCTTATTTCTTTAAAGCAGGGGTGGGAAACTGTAGTCCTGGAGGGCCAGATTCCTGCACAGTTTGAGGATCTTCCTGATGAAGCACAAGTGATTCACCTCCATAGATAATTATCAGGTTTATTTGCATTGTTGGAGCATAGAAATAGCTACTCCATCTTTCCAAAAGTATGTAGACACTCATGTAGCGTTGAAAATCTCTGATCCACTCGTACCAGAACATACTAACACACCACCACCACTTCAGTATCACTGCAGTGCTGAGAATGGTCCACCACAAATAATATCTGCCCTGTGGGGTCCTGATCACTGAAGAACAGGAGAAAGGAGGATAATAAAGTACACAGAGAAACAGATGGACTACAGTCTGTAACTGTAGAACTACAGTGTGTTCCTGTATGATCAGTGGAGCTGATAACATAGACAGTGAGTGTAGATACACAGTCTTAATGTTGTTGGTGGAGATGCATACTGTGGGTAAAAATGTGGATGAAAGAAAGACTAGAAGGATGTTTTTGTTGTGTTTCTCATTTTCTTTTGCAATGTGTGCGGTGATGGCATTTCAGAAAATTCCTCATTTGAGAACCAAGTCACTGATCATGTCCTAAAGAGGAATTCCATCAAGTTTAACATGCTTTAAAAATTCAAAATCCTCAAGATCTAAAAGAAAAAGGTATTGTGGGAGTGGTCTGATATGCAGTAAAACAATTATAGACTCTCAGAACTGGTCACAGTGGTAGTGATAGGAACTATCCTCAAATATGTTGCCTAAACTTGTCTTATGAGAGTTTTAAGACAAAGATTTGGTCAACAAATGAAAACATTTATAAAGTGCCACATCAACAAAAGAAGACCGTGTTCATTGTTGTTCATAATTTCATTAAAAAAGTAAACATATTCATTACACATAAAGTGATGCGTTTTAAGCCGTTTTGTTTTATTGTTGATCAGTATGTCTTATAGCTCGTGAAAAGCCAGAATCTCATATTATTAGAATATTTTATTCTAATATGTTTGAGTAAATTACTATACAAACAATATCAGCATTAAAAATGGTAAATGTCACTTTATATGTAATGAAAAAAAATACCTTTCTGAATTAAATTACACAATTAACACAAAAATTACACAAAAATTTTAATTACCGGTACATTAAATTACACAAAAAACTAAATTCTCATTTTTTGAGATGCACCAGTACATTCATGGCCCAGAGGCCAACTAGTAGCCAAATCATTTTTACTTTATTTATTATTACTGATTTTACATATTAAAGCCCAGAAGGTGAGTAGATTCATTGGTTGCTTTGGATGGTGCATAAAATTGTTATTTTATATATATACTCTTCAGTGTTTGTTTCCATCTTAATGACTGCAAGAATTTTAAGAAATAATTAGAATTTTCATTTTAAATTGTACTTGAGTTCCACTTCACTACCACTTTTCACAACATTCTTAGCATAAAAAACAGGACCAAACACCTAAATCCTTTAGAATCTCTTTTAACACCGAGATCAGCATAGTCTGCAACTTTAAAACTAACCCTTCATCACATGACTAAAAGTAGTTCACAAGACAATGTATTTCCAAGCTTTCTGAAGCTGATGAGATGTTATTTCCAGTGGGTTGGTGGTTAGGGATATACTCTGATGACCCCTGGAAGGACAAGACATCCAAGGTGCTGTGGATAGGGGCTGCCCACTGCATCAGATGTGTGTGTGTGTGTGTGTGTGTGTTTCACTGTATGTATTGGTAAAATGGAGAGCTCAAATTCCTCTGACACATTATTCAGTGGTTGTGCACTTTCACTTTCATCATCTAAGCCTTTTATTTTATGATTCTTCAATCATTCATGTTTGCTTTGGTGTCATAAAACTCTGAGTCATCAAACTTGGAAGTATCCAAAAATTACATTACATTACATTACATTTAGCAGACGCTTTTATCCAAAGCGACTTACAATAGTATAAAAGTACAAATGTGAAAAATACTAGAGTTAATTAACATTTGGAAATCGAATGCTGAGTGCATATCAGTACTCATGGGGAGTATTTGGGATCACTAGAGCAGGTGCTCTTTGAAGAGCTCAGATTTTAGGAGTTTCTTGAACCCAGTGAGGGACACCTCTGCTCTAGTGGTGGTAGGCAGCTTGTTCCACCATCTGGGAACTACTGAGGAGAACAGTCTGGATTGCTTTGTGTGAATGTTAGGCAAAGCAAGGCGACGTTCAGTGGAGGAGCGCAGCGACCGGGCAGGGACATAAGCTTTTAGGAGCGAGTGCAGATAAGAGGGAGCCTGCTCTGTCATCACCTTATAGGCGATCGTGCAGGCTTTGTGTTTGATCCGGGCAGCAATCGGAAGCCAGTGTAGCTCAATGAGCAGTGGGGTGACATGTGCCCATTTTGGATGGTTAAAAACCAGACGTGCTGCATGAAATTAGAGTTAAAAAGAGTTCTTTGGAGCCATATAAGGACAGATTTTGGTTTCCCATAATTTTTTTTTAATCAGTGGTGAGTTTAATCAGCCCCCAGATAACAGTGATGTTGTATATGAATTAAAACATTTTTTTCTGGAACCATACATCCAAGACCAGAACCATTAAAGCAACAGTTCACCCAGAAATCATATTTCTATGATTTTCCACTTACCTCGCCAAGAACTTGAACTTAAGTTTAGAATTGGATCTGTGAGGCTAACATTGCTAGCAAACAGTAGAACTCAATAGCCACCCAAATAACCTGTCGTTTGTGTAAAGGTAATCTTCATAACGTCTCTCATCCTGATCAAACCGCATACAAAATTTATACTGCACAGTCAGCCAATGTAGACATGTATTATTTTAGACAGACCTCACCCTAATCCACACTGACTTCATTAAGATCTGCATGCAGACGTTTTGCTGATGTATTTTTACAGAAATAACTGGGCTATTTAGGTGACTTTTGGCCTTCAGTGTTTGAACCTCAAGCAGAAACCAAATGTGTTGGTTGACCAACAACGTCTGAGTTAAATACTGAACTATTCTTAGGTCTGTAGTCCAGCAGTCTGGACTGGAAGTTGTCCTTTGTGCCATAGTTAAGACATTTGTTGTAAATGGACGGTACAGTTGACATAATCCTATTTTAGTTGGACTTGTAGTCCCTATTGATGTGTATGTAGTTAATGATAACTCCATGAACACAATGTTCAAGACAGGAACTTGACACTCTTGCACTAGTGAAGGATATTAAGGGCTCGTTTGGGATTTGGAACTCATGGCTGCATCAGCCCTTTCCGCCCTAACAGGTGGACGACCTCTGGAAACAGCCCAGTAAGCTCTTAGCATGTGTTGATTCACATGAGTGGGATGCTGAATATGAGCAGCAAGCTGAAAGAGCTAATGTGGCAAACGCCCTGCTAGTCAAACTGCTCAGTGAACTATAAACATGCTGTAATGAGAACAGTATCGTTTTGTCTGGACTACCTGCAACTACAGTGGCATCACTTAAGCCAAAGGTTTGGAGTAAAGAAGCTTGAGAGAAACCTTGTTCAAAGTTTGCTTTGCTGCTGTTTACTAGCTGAACTTGAACTAACTAACTTGAACTAACTTCTTATTCTTATTAAGTGACGTCAAGTCAATTCTAACTCCTGGTGATCATATGGGTGGTGTTTCTCAGGGGCAGCCATGGTAAGGATCTGGTCTGGTGACCAGAAGGTCGCTGGTTCGATCCCCAGACAGGACATGACTGAAGTGCCCTTGAGCAAGGCACCTAACCCCCTAACTGCTCCCCGGGCGCCGATGGATAAGGGCTGCCCACCGCTTCGGGCACAAATTCTCACAGCCTAGTGTGTTCACTAGTGTGTGTGGTTCACTAAACAAATGGGTTAAATGCGGAGGTCAAATTCCGTTGTGTGAAAAATCACATTGGCTAAATTGGTTGATCTTAATCTTAATTTCCAGAACATCTTGTCTTGAGAACTGGCTCATTTCATAATGTGTCCAGAAAAACAGAGCTTCGCTTTGGTTATCTGGGCTTCTAGTAAAAGCTGAGCTTTGATTTGGTCCAAGATACATTTATTTGTTTCCCCAACACCAACGTTCATAGGCATCAGTATTCTTCCTGTCCTGGTTTTTTATTGTCCAGCTTTCACGTCCATAAAGAATTACAACTGGACAACAAGTACTTTTACCAAGTCTTTTTCTTATCATGTGTCAGCTCCACTAACCTGTGAGGGTGAAGGCCAGAGCATCTCCTCTGGTGCATGAAGCTCATCACCATATATGGCTGACTTGCCTTTCTCAGGTTGTCATGACTGTAAGATGATTTAGCTTAAGAGCGCTAAAGGCCTCAATACACTAAAAACTGTTTTCTTGGACAATTTATGGTCTAAATTTGAACGCCAGTCATGTTTGTCTGCTGGTGATTCACCAAAAAAATCAAATTTAAGCCATTTTCCCCTTACTGCACATATAGTCAATACACTAAGACAAGTTTGCTCCTTTACTTTTGGCTAAGCTAATTGCTAAGCACTGAAAGTTGTCACCCATAGTGTACACAGTCAAATCAGACTATTATGACTACTTAATAGAGGGAATAATCACCTTGGCTTGGTGTGTTGGCTCAGTGGTGATCACTGAGACTTTCCTCATTGATCCTGTGTTCATTATAGAGGTTAACTGCTCCAGTGTGGTGTGTCATTTGCTGTACCATTCACTGCGATTGTTGTTCTCTGGTATCAATGGCCTGTGGGACACCACTGATCTTCTCAATGTACAAGAAATCTCAGTACATCTTCATTACAGCATGTTCAGACCATCCCACAATGTTAGTGGTTTAAGAGATCCTACCACCCTTCACCTGGTAAACTAATATTTTGCCCTTCTGGACATCAGTCAGATCACATCATCAGTCCATGATGATGGTTTTACACTCTGCTACGACTGACTGCTGTGCTCACATATTTATACACGCAGTAAACCCTGTTACATGAAATCTGTGATGTGGCCAAAATTATTCCAAACCAGGGGCATTCCTGAAGGCTCATAGCTCCACTTCAGAAAGAAACAAACTTTAGACACCAACTATCTACATGTCCTACTTTTGTTTTTCATGTGAATCACTCCTTTAAAGTGTGATTGAACATCACTCGTGTTCTTATATATAAACTGTACCACATTGATTCCTGGCTACAGAGGTCCTAATAGTTCAACTCAGCAAGGAAATCTCAGAAATCTTAAAACTATTCAGTAAGATATATCATCTCTTCCTCCCTCCAGCTGTGATGGCTCTTCATCAACATCAACATCCTCTAGATTTCACTCACTTCCATCTCAGCTCTGCTGGAAAACACACTAAACATCTGACCTCCACTGTCACTCAGTATTATTGATACAAAGAGTCAGGAATTGAGCCACATGACTCCATCTCTCCATCTCTCTCTCTCTCTCTCTCCATCTCTCTCTCCATCTCCCTCTCTCTCGTGAACAAACAGTGACTCCATCTCCAGTAGCTCTGCTGTGTCTGATCCACTCAACACAGTAACACACCACCACCACATCAGTGTCACTGCAGTGCTGAGAATGATCCACCACTCAAATAATAGCTGCAAAAAGGAGGTTAACAAAGCATACAGAGAAACAGATGTACTACAGTCTGTAATTGTAGAACTACAAAGTGCTCCTGTATGATCAGTGGAGCTGATAACATGACTGTAGATAGAAGACCTAACAAAGTGACCAGTGAGTGTATAAGCAGCTTGGTACATAAACATGTACGTGAGCAATGGGTGCAACTTAAAGAGCTGAATGCATTCATAAGAAGGGGTGTCCACAAACATCTGTACCCATACAGTAGTGTTCCAGGCTCCAATTCAATGAGCTCAGTGGACTGGACAGTGGAGTGACAGGTGAGATGATTAAAAAACGGATGTACTGTACTCATCTTGGTCAGTGTAAGAAAGTGCCATGCTCAAATATAGAACACACACTGTAATCTAAAGTAGCATTTATAATCAGGTTTGTGAGATGTTGCGTTGGAAGTTTCCGGTAAAGCAGACATGTATGAGTGAGGTAAGCGATGTGTGTGGTGAGTGGTGATGTTTACTTTAGCTAAAACGAAGAGGTAATAATACCTTCTGAGTGGTGTGAAGGAAAGAAAGAGTATAGAAGGATGGTGTTGTCTTTTTAATAGTACCTCATTTTCTTTTTACCAGAGCAGCTGTTTTACTGTGTGTGGTGATGGCACTTCAAAAATAGCATCTGAATAATGTGGAGTAGGAGGAATAAAGAGGGTGAAAAGAAATAAACTGTTTTCTGTGTCTTTAGTGGTTATTCATATCCTTTAACCATAAACTTCTCAAATTCAGCCACACTGGACTAATTGAGATGATGTGGAAGACAGATGTACAATCTTAGAAAAAGGGTTCTATACAGTACCAAAATGGTTATTTGGCTCATAATAGTGGACCCCTCATGATGCTATAAAGATCAATGTTTTGTTTTTTTGTTTGTCTAAATGTATTTTAACCTTTTCTAAATTTAACAGAACTTTTTTTTTTTTTTTAATATAGCATCGACCACTTCAAAAAATGACTGGTGATCATGTTATACCGCACTCATTAAAGAGAATGTTCAAGTGTTCTTTAGTACAGAAAATGGTTCTAGAACCCAAAGGGTTCTTTCCATTGTAAAAGGGTTCTTCAGATTGATGAAGAATCTGTTGTAGATGGTTCTATACAGAACCTGTTGAACCGCCAAAAAGGGTTCTGCTGTAGTTACGATGTCAAGCTTGTAATAATAGAGGAACCCTTTTGGGGGCTATATAGAACCACATTCCTCATCAATCCAAAGAACCCTTTCATTATGCAAAGAAAGCTTTGGATTCTTTGAGCATTCATGGTTCTATATAGAACCATTTTCTTTACTGAAGAACCCTTGAATAACCATCTCTTTTAAGAGTGTCTTAAATAATTGGATTTATTGAGGTAATTCAAATAAACAAGGCATCCATGCTTTTTTGACAATTGGTGTACTGCCCACTGTAAAACAGCCAATCAGAGCAGAGTTCATCAAACTATTCATGAGCTCACCATAGAAGGTAAACCAGCTCATTTCAGGAAGAGACCAAATTCTAAGATTTTAAATATGCACATAAAACATCTGGGCGTTTTTTACCCCAAACAATGACACGTACCTTCAGTGTAGACATCCGAGAACAATTAAAATTGAACAGTATAAACTGAAAAATGTAGTCTAGGGCTTTAAATATGTTTATTGTAATATGTAAACACTGATAAAGTTCTGAACTGCTCACTTCTTATTGTAATGATAGGAAAAAAGGAAGATGTAATATATAGGCCCTGTTATTTGCTAAAGATGACTTAATGATACATTCATCATGAAATGATCACAGCAGCTGTGCTCAAATAAAAAGGACATAAATGGCTTTTATATGACAATGACGATATATAACAGGCCAAAAGATTTCCATTTGACATTTGTATCCAATTGAAATGTAATGTTTCCCATGGCAAAGCAGGGTTCAGGCTTCCCAGAATCAACGCCATGTTCTGATCCTGCAGAAACAATCAGCTGAGTAACGGGTGGTGCACTCATTCAGCCAGAAGGGTCTACTTAACAGACTGCAGACCTCACTACAGTTATAAAACGTACAGAAAACCACAGGGGATACACCCAGACAGAAATGTGGAAACACTGGCTTACACCAAATGTCAGCTCTGATGAATGAACCAATATGGTCACCCACTAAATTCCTTCAGATTTTGGAGACAGTCTATCCAATTCAAGTCCCTGACAAGATCTTCAATTGTGCCATTAAACCACATACGTGCACTTTGATAACTCCATGTTTCTCCTGATCACAGGATTCAAGACCGGAATCTGATGCTCATACTCAAGGGTTCATTTGGGGATTTGGAACTCAAGAGCCCTTATAGCCCCAACAGGTGAACAGCTCTGTATGCAGCGCAGCAGGCTGTTAGCATGCGGTGCTTCATACAAGGATGCCGAGTTAAAAGTAGTTAGAAATGAGTCAAAAGAGCTAATGGTGACTAACTGTGCTCTCGGTGGATGAGATGAAAGAGTTGTAATCCCATTCTTAAAGCATTACATTGTTTCAAAGTCTCAATGGCTATGTTCACATTACAAGTGCCTCATTACATGATCAGGTTGAGGTGGTGAATAAAAGCCAGCCGGCTGCTGTTGCAGCTCTGTGGATAAACATGAAAGAATCTAGCGCTGGCTTAGCACTATGCACATGTGTATAGACAAAGACATGAAACTCAATCTGACCAGTCAACATTCACGTTGCACGCACACAAAACTGATACTTATCCAAGACCACATATGAAACGCTACATTCAAATTTCCAGGCTTAAGTGACTCAAATCGTATTTGAAAACATTGAATGAGAAAATGTTGATAAAAGGTAAATAAAATCAGATTCAAGTCACTTCAGCTGCTAAATGTGAAGGCAATCCAACATGATATTCCAAGTCTTTTGATAATATCCACAGAACTGTGGTTACAGTGGTTTTGGTTCACACATTCAGGTTCAATCTCTTTAAGGTTAAATATTATGTACGCAATATGCCAAAATGATGGAATCACCTCTCTTAGAAGATGCAGCTTTTTACTTTGTAGCTTATAGCTGAACATTCTGGCATTGTGAAACATCTTGCAATAAAATTGAATCAGTGGTGTAGCTTTGAAATGGAACCACTCAATGTTGAAATAATTATGGAATATCCAAGCATTTTATTGGTCCTCTTCAGGCTTATGATGGCCTGAACTCTGCAAGGTATGGCTTCACAAATAAAAACTATTCAGCATCAAGCTACTTATAACTTTAGTCACTGGTTGATTGACCAGCTTTGCAAGATCAGACCAACTGATACATTGCTACCATAAATTTTCAAATTGATTGAGAGCAAAAATCGGATAAGCATTTCAAGTAGTTCCGATTAGCACGATGGAATGCCATCACTACCAAACTAATTTTATTGAGAACTGGCCAAACTTTGTGCTTACCTATGCATTGACTCAAGGCAACAATTACCATCCTGCCAGTCTTTTACCAGACATACAGCCCCATACCAGGAGCAATCAGTTTGCCATCTTAGTTTTATTACAAACAGCACCATCTTCCATCTCCTTGCCAATTTGTCACCAAATCATATGCCACAATCACTTCATTTTACCTTCAAGGACCCTTTTTTTCTGCTTGCTTGTCAGTGCTCGTTTGAGGTTAAGTAAACTCAATTTCATTCAGCAGATTTTACATTTTCCACCAATTTCTTCATTTGCTTTGAGGTTGCCATGCCAAGGTTTGTCCATGTTTTACTTTTATAGCCTTCCTATTGTTTATAATTGCCATGTATAGATTTTAGTGCAACCATCACCTTTTGCCACACTCCATGTTGGATTTTCCTTCTTGGAGATTTATAACCCTCCCAGTTTCAAATGACCACCCTTGTTGGGGATGAGCATGTTTTGTTCAAATAGTTAAGGCCAACAGCTCATGGCCTAGACATTCCCTTTTAACTACAGACAAATTTGCATTTGACTTGTACTGGCTGCCTTTAAATACTTAATTTAAAACCAAAAATGTTGGTCAAGAAGCTGAAATGGTAATCCAATTTATCCATTTGCTATGAAGTCAAAGGGTGGCTTTTTGCAAGGGTTGTAGTTGACATCAAGTATGAAGTTTTCTGCAGTTGTTGGAAAACCTCAGCCTATTCAGCCAACAAAGATCAGAGCTCCTCAGTTCAAGCACCACATTTATCCAACATTTAGTTTGTAGGGCTACAGTCAATACAAAGAGACCACCATTAATTTTATTGAAAAAGTTTATTTGCAACAAGTAACTCAATTTAAAATCACTCTTCATCCATGATCAAAATGGGGCCAACAGAGGTTTCAGCTTCAAAATGTAGGCCTAGGAAATATTGAAGATTTGAAGAGTGACTGCTGGGGTAGAATGGCGTCAAGACATCAAATCAAACACATACCTTCTTTAGTAGGTGCACGTCTTTTCCGGAGACTGCAGTTTGCATCACAGCAGCTACAAACTTCATCATAGTCATCAGCAGAAACCCACCTATGAGCCACAAACACCCAGCCTCAGTATAAAGCAAAACCAAAATGAATATTATTAAGTTGATGCATACCCATTAGCAGTGAAGGAACAAGCCTTGTTCTCAGCATCAGTGGGATTTGAAGCTAGAGAGCCTTTCAATAAGCATGTGATGTAGACCTGTAAAGACCAGATAACCACAAATAAGATATGGAGTTGCACAATAAATTATTTGCCATGCCTAATGTTCTTACATACCATGCTACTGTTGTCCTGTTGAAATCTGAACACTTCCAACTGAAATTGCAGCTTGTTGCCTTGAACCCGTGGCATAAAGTAAGAGTTGGAGCCAGTAAGCTTAGAATCAGACAGACACCTGGAAAGAGAACAGGGTTAGGTTTTGGCTGCTCCCACTGAGAGTTTTGTAAAAACCATTACTCACCCATGGTTGTCAATAAAGGAATATCTGGGAAATGATGTTGCATCTGGAACTGTAGTTGCCACACAACTATCCACAAACAGTTTCCTGGGTATTTGGCGAGACTGCATTAGTGATGCCTCAACCTTGACAAAGTCACCAAAGTTGTACTGGTTTGACAGCCGCTCAGACTTCCAGTCATCTGCAAGGAGACCATGTTAGAAACAGCTTGGTTTTAAAGTTCATAACAGCCTCCAGTTTTATGATACGAACCACTCATGAGCTTCAGTGTGAAGGTCAGATGTTCTTCTGCCGCTTCTGTAGAAGCATACGGCACCCATGTGGGTAAAAGGGCATTGCTGCTCACATTGTGCTTCCTAAGGAAAATAAATTTTTAAAAAATTACACGCAAGGTCACAAGACTTCAAAAGTCATACCAAAAAACCCACAGAATGAAATCAGCCAAATCAAGACATTACCTTGAATAGTGACACTCGATTTGTATCCCAGCACCCCCTGATCGGATAATAGGAGTACCAGCAAGAGGTGCTGGGTTGTGCACGAGGTTAAAGCTGTAGATGAGTTCATCTTCAGTCATCTACAAACACAGATTAATATTGCAATGAGGTGTATAGACATAGCCTATAACAAGCAATCCATAACGTCACTCACAGTTAGCACACTACCACAGTTCTGGAGCTCAGATTGAAAGAGGAGTACTCGAGTTGTAGAATCCCATCCTACTGCTACACAGCCCCCAAGAGCGAGAGAAGTAGGATGTACTAGATGTCCATTCCCAAACAGGTCTTGCTTCACTTCCACTTGCACTATGCTCTCCCCACATATAGCAGCCACACTGTTGGCTGGAGCAGGCCGTTGCAAATCAAACTGCATAAGGGGCTGCTGCTGGGGAATTTCTGGAACTTTGGGAAAGTGCCACATCAACTTCTTCAGAGGACTAGTGGGTATTTGAGCTTGCATCTGGAGAGAACTCTGGACAAGTGGGGATACAACTCCCACAAGACTCTCGCCTGCCGTCGGCGTGGGCGCAACCTCCACAAGACTCTCGCCTGCCGTCGGCGTGGGCGCAACCTCCACAAGACTCTCGCCTGCCGTCGGCGTGGGCGCAACCTCCACAAGACTCTCGCCTACCGTCGGCGTGGGCGCAACCTCCACAAGACTCTCGCCTGCCGTCGGCGTAGGTGCCACCTGAGATCTGCTCAAGCTGAGTTTAGATTTCAATAACCAGTTAGGCAGAAACCTGTTAGTCTCTTCAGCAGTCATCTGGGAATCTGGTGGCCAAAAACCTTGCACTTGGTTTGGAAGATAATTAATTTGTACCCAAACCAGCACAGGTTTTTGTACAGGACTGTAGTCTGGTATCAGCATAGGAAGTACCTTTGGTATCTGACCAAACGTCCAAGGGTAAAACTCAACCAGAACTGGCATTAAGACCCAATCCAGCCCCAATATGTAAGAGCATTCAGCAGCCTTCTTGGATTCAAATGGCCAAAAAAACTGTCTCTGACTTTGAGAATAAAACCATGGATTCTGATATTGTAGCCATCTGTCCCACCTTGGCCAGTGAGCTTCAGTCAAAGTAACTCCAACTAGCAGCACCAGACTAACTTGCCACAACCCCATCTTTTCACATGACAACCAGTGCTCACCTGCCTTGGCTACACATTTTTATGGCATGCAAACAAAGGAGGGGGTGGGGTTCAGCTGAAATTAATTCCTAATTAAATGTCAGCTGTTCGTATTTTACTAAAATTTGAAGCTGATTGAAAATAACTAAGTCAAACAGGGACTAATTGAAGGTCCTATATTTTTCTGTTCTCCTGTCTTTGCACTAGAACATTGCTTATCATCATTACCTCATTTTTTTACATTTGAACATCTGTAGTTACATGGAAAAACACTTCAGAATAGTGTCTTAACCTGCCCTGTCTGTGTTGTGCACTAAATTCAATGAGTTCAAAGATCAAAGAAAATGATTGGTTCTCCAAGCTCACATTCTGACCTATGCCCCATGGTGACAGCAACACTTCCATCCACCCACCTGCTTTACAGCCTCTATAGTTATTGTCCATCAGTGCTAACATAAAGCATCCACATGTAAATTAGACCAATGTTAAAGCAAAACCAGAAATATGCACTTATAAAAACAAGCGTGGGGGTACACTGGGGTTCATAAAGTAGGATTTGACAGCACAATGAATACCTTAAGCCAAAATACCTTCCCAGTTTTGTCCTACAAAGTTTTAAAAAGCCATTCTGTGTTCCTGAGTTAAAGTTAAAAGGACATACAAAATCTGTATAGCACCATGTACAGTGTATTATGTGAATATATATATATACATATACACACAAACAAAAGCTCTTATGGTCAGGAATCAGACTACAACTACAGAACCCAGGTTAACAGAAGGCACAAAATGGAGAGTGGCGTCACCTGCTGGCAGCTTAATGTAGGCACTGCAAAAATACTACTTTCCTCAAAAAAATACAAATGAAAGGTTCATCAGGGCTCGCATTGTGAAACTGAACTCATCTATGAAGAATGCAGTACATGGGTAACTTTAACAAAGGGTTCAGTTCAAATAACTTTATTTGGTATTATGCCGAGTGTAGAACAACGTTTAAAGACTTCTGGTATTTTGGGTTTGAGCTTTCTGTAATACCTCAGGAACATGGTTTCAGCCACTGTGAAAACATGACTCACCTGAAAAGTTCGAGATTACAGTATCCCAGTTAATATTACAATATGAGACCACAGCAAGGTATGAAACTTTTATTTTTTTTCCAGTGGAATGGAGTTACTGACATTTCCAGTCTAAAATCAAAACATCTTGGGCAGTGTTGCCCTCAGACAGTCTCTCTCACTTTTGGCAAGAAAAGCAGATCATTGACACTTCAGCAACTCCATTAAGGCACTGTTCATTGGACACAGATCTACAGCAAATCGTGATCTTTTATCCATTATGGTTCTCAAGACAGGACAGCTGCTCACCAACAACTCGCACACCTCCAGGTGTCCCTGCTCAGCTGCCTATATGCATAGAGAGACAAATATAGAGTGAAGAAAATAAGTATTTCATACACTGACGATTTTGCAAGTTTTCCCACCTACAAAGAATGAAGAGGTCTCATTTTTATCATAGGTACACTTCAACTGTGGAAAACAGAATAGAAACAAAATCCAGAAAATCACACTGTATGATTTAATTAATTAGCATTTTATTGCATGATATAAGTATTTGATCACCTACCAGCCAGCAAGAATTCTGGCTCTCACAGACCTGTTAGTTTTTCTTTAAGAAGCCGTCCTATTGTGTACTCATTACATGTACTAATTGCACCTGTTTGAACTTGTTACCTGTAAAAGACACCTGTCGCAGCCACGACCCATCTTCAATGCTTACTGAGGGAAGGAGGTTGTTGGCCAAAATTCTGTGATACAAAACCCAGTCATCCTCCCTTTGATATAGTGCAATCGTCATGTCCCCTTTGCAGAAAAGCACCCACAAAGCATCATGTTTCCACCCCCATGCTTCACGGTTGGGACAGTGTTTTTTGGGTTGTACTCATCCTTGTTCTTCCTCCAAACATGACGAGTGGAGTTGATACCAACAAGCTTTATGTTGGTCTCACCTTCAAACGAGCCTGGACATGTGATGGTGTGAGAAGGGGGACCTTGCATGCCCTGCAGGATTTTAAACCATGACTGTGTAGTGTGTTACTAATGGTCCTCTTTGTCCCTGTTCTCTTCAGGTCATTGACCAGGTCCTCCAGTCTAGTTCTGGCCTGATTCCTGACCTTTCTCAGAATCATCCTTACCCCATGAGGCTAGATCTTGCATGGAGCCCCAGACCGAGGAAGATTGACAGTCACCTTGTGTTTCTTCCATTTTCTAATATTTGCAGCAACAGTTGTTGCCTTTTCACCAAGCTGATTGCCTATTGCCCTGTAGCCCATCTCAGCCATGTGCAAGTCGTTTTTGTCCTTGGAGTGTGATTGACGGTGTGGACAGTTGCCTTTTATACACGTAATGAGTTTAAACACCTGCAACTAATACAGACAGGTAATGAGTGCAGAATAGAAGGGCTTCTTAAAGAAAAACTAACAGGTCTGTGAGAGCCAGAACTCTTGCTGGTTGGTTTCCATTCTTTGTAGGTGTTAAAATTAGCAAAACCGTCAGTGTATCAAATACTTATTTTCCTCAATGTAAGAGTATTGCAAAATCCAGGTCACTGTAGGTTTTACAACACTTGTACATTTGGACTTTACTTGCATACAATGAAGCATACTATTTACAAACATTTTGTAGAGGTGTAAAAAAAAAAAGCATATGCATTTACTTGGAGTGTATATGTATGTATGCATACAATGGAAACAATACATGAAATACTCATAAGTCAGTTAACGCCTACCATATTGGTGCACTTTAAGGTCATATTAAGCTTTCAAAAATCATGTTTATATGTGCAGCAGTGGTTTGATTAAGTCCAAGATTATATAAGTCTACACATGATCATGCATGCTGGCCTTTGGGATTCTCATGCTCTGGTCTTAGTTCAATTAAAAACATGTGGTCCAGGGATATATCATCCAAACAGTGGAGACAGATCTGGGCATGTAAATGCTTGAACCTTGATTGAATTGAACACTGGACCTGCATAAGCAACATTCTGTGGCTTTTTTAAATAGCAACAAACTTGAATAAATATGCTGGGATGAGAATAGTCTACAAAAAAAATCCAGCCTACAGTGATTGTGTAGTAAGCAAATGATTGGCATTCTTATTTAGTATGGAGTAAGATGAGCTATGTTCTCAATCTACATACACTAGAAAAAGATATTGGGAAATCAGTTTATCTTGCTTTTGATACCAAGATAGCAAAATGTATTGGATGGAGAGAACACAGTTCCACAGCTCAATGCTGGAGGGCTTCATACCCTTCTAGTCCATACTTGGCATTAGACATGGTGCCAGCAGGATCATGTTTATCTGTTCCAGAAAGTCATATTCTATTGGCAGTACATCTCTAAAGGGACTAGACAATCTGTGTCAACAGTGGGTGCAACTTAACGTAGCTGAATACATTCAGTATAAGGAGTGGTTAGGAAGAATCTGTGAGTTAAATAATTTCTCGTCAGTGGTAGTTCTTTTCCAGTGTGAATTAGGTTAGATAGGTCTGGATAAACTGTGCATGAACAGATATTTCTAACCTTATGGAGTGGTGTGGATCCATCATCATCAGTTAAACTGGGATCAGCTCCGTGGTTCATCAACAACTTGATGATACCAAAATGGCCGCAGTAAGCTGCTCTGTGCAGGGCGGTGGCTCCACCACGGGTTTGGGAGTTTGTACATGCCCCATGGTCCAGGAGCAGCTCACACACTGACCAGTGACCTGCTCGACTGGCGTAATGCTGCAACACAACATAAGTGTTAAGAACCAAGACTTCTAAAGAAGAACATTACAAGCCAGCTGTTCAGTGGACTTTGTAGTTCTTATTTTGAAACAGTACCAGCAGCTGCAGACAGAGCCTTGGTTTCCTAGACAATGGTTTGGTCAGTGTGCCACAGTCTTTACAAAGAAAAGCCAAAGATTTAAACTACATTCTGAGATTGAAGCACTGCTGCCTTACAATATTTTATAAGCATGCTGTACTTTGTGAAATTACTGCTGACCAAAGCAGTGTAACCGGCCTGGTCTTTGATGTTTGGATCAGTTCTGTTTTTTAAAAAAGTCATGACCCTCTCCAAGTCTCCATCCATCGCTGCCGACCATATACCTGTCAAAAGGAGAGTTTTATATGAATGTGTATTAATAAAGCAAATAAAAGATATTAACTATTGGTGTTAAATGTCACCTCTCTCAAAGTCCATCTCATCTAGGGTTTGATGGACACTTGGGGTGGAGAGGTGGTCACTGCAGGTGCAGTGCTTGCCATGTGAGTCCATGCTGAGGTCAAAAGCTGTTCACAACAGCTGGAGATCCTCCTTTACTTGCAGCAGATGTTTGCAATCAACACAGTGCACACTGACTCTTAAGGACAATGTGCAAACATTTGTGGTGATTTTCCTCGCAGTTTGAGGTGGGTCTTCAGTTGAAAATAAAGATAAAGGTCATGGCAACAGGAAGCCCATTTACTTTAACTTGACTGCTGATGGAGAAAACAGTGAAGTGGTGGACATCTTTTGCCTGCTTGGATCAATCATTAAGAAAAATGGATCCAGCTGTCTAGATCCAGATCTGTCTCTTCAAAGTCTAGAATTGTCCAGACTGTGGCCTTTTCTGTGGTTTGTTGTGAATGTGAAAGCAAGACAATACAAAAATATTGCTGACTTTGAAGTTACTGCTGAAGAATTTTGGGCAGCAAAGAAAACAAATAAATGCTCAAACAAACCTCACCTCCTTTTTTTTTACTAGAAGTGCAACTTAAGATATATTATTTTCCACACGTTATGAGAAGAGTTGTGCTGGAACATATGAAGGTAAAAGTGGATGGATACAATCAAAGGCATTATCCATATGGTCACCATTAGTCATTAAGTGACTTGACTGCACATAATAATAATAATAATAATAATAATAATAATAGCAGCTAATGTTGGTAGCTCTAACGTTCCTTACTGGACATTGTCTTTTACTGATTAATAACCTATGAGAGTATACTGACCGGTGCCATCACGAGGGAAATGTAAACACTATTCAGACAAACTCTACCTGACGTCACGCTGCTCTTCAGTCAATTTAAAGCCTAAACTAGTGAAACTATCCTCAGCTCTGCCTCACTAAACATGAAACAATCACTATCAATTATTGCAGAGTTTAAAAGTCACGCACTGTCACAGCACAGAAAAATCACCAAAATACACTAAACTGACAAACCACTGAACTCCGGAAGTGGAACGCGCTCACATACACTCACTCCGACATTCCAAAATAAAAGTCCCCCACCAGGAAATGTTTTTTTTTCTTCAAAATAAAAGCATCAGACTAATATCAGTACTTCGGTACAGCCACTTTATTACAAGCCCCTACTTGCATCTACACTCGCTGTCCAATTTATCAACTGACTATATAGGTGCACCACAAAAGTTCTACAATTAAGAGACTGTACCTCTGCTCACTTTATTCTTTTCACCTGTTCTTCAATGATCAGGATCACCAAATGACAACAGTCCACCAACCAAAACGATCCACTGTGAACACTGTGTGCAGCATGCTACGAAGGACTAAAGCACAAACTGTGCATCAACAAATGACCTGCTGTCTTTGACTTTACATCTACAGGATGGACCAACAAGTCAGGTGGCAGCGAGTGAACATAGTGTTTAAAATCTCTAGCTGCTCTCCTGTCTCTGGTACCAGAATACACACTAGCACACCACCACAACGTTAGTGTCACTGTAGTGCTGAGAGATCCACCATCCAACCACCTGCTCTGTGGGGGTCCTGACCATTGACGAACAGGGTAAGGGTTCTTCAGATTGATGAGAAACGTGCTGTATGGTTCTATATACATGCTTTTTGAAAAATGGTTATATAGCACCAAAAAGGGTCCGTCTTATCACAAGCTTGACACTAACAGGAGTAGAACCATTTTTTAAAAAGTTCTATATAGAGCCATACAGCACATTCATCAATCTGAAAAACCCTTTAATCATGCAAACAACCCTTTGGGTTCTTTGAGTGTTCCTGGTTCTATATAGAACCATTTTTTAACTGAAGATCCATTGAACCATATCTTTTAGAGTATATATCTGGAGTTTGGAGATTGTTTCATTCTCAATCCTAAAAGATACACCTCAAAAATAAACTGGACATATAAACACTTCACAGAGCAGACTTCGCCTGTCTAGGAGATGTCTGGAGTGTAGGGGGCACTCTAAGACCTTTTACGCACGATATTTTATGTAGTGGTCTGCTGGGGTAATAGCATCTCGGCTGCAGACGGGAACAGACTTGACAAAGCCATGAAGAGGGCCATCTCATTTTGGGAAGTCCACTAGGGAGGTCAGACGTCCAGCACAGTTTGGTGATCTCTCTGCTCTGACACTACAGTTAAACCTGGTCATTACCTGCAGAGTTGAATCAGGTGTGTTTGATCAGGGAAATCCCTAAATTGTGGAATTATGTTTCTGATGTGCAATTATGTTACTATTTAAGTGTTTAAATTCCCTACACCAGAGTTATAGCGGTTTCCTGCTTACACTATGTGCTTGCTGCTGTATTCTCAATTTCCAGACTGTGGGATTAATAAAGGATTTTACATTGCAAACTACATACATTTTGCCAAAGCAACATTTTAGATTACTTGTTGTGGAAAATAAGTTTCCTCACTACTTTGGACTTTTGGCACATTACATCCAACATACATTAGCATCCTCTTAACATTTTGCTACAAACATTGCAGTATCAAATCATGGTGGAGTTTTGGGCCATTTCCCCACACTGCCTTCTGCTAAATAAGCCAATAAAAAGACTTAAGTCGGTCAAGTTTAAATTCATTCCATGATCTTGGCATTTGAGCACCACCGTTTTCCTGTCCTCCGGGTATCTTTTACTATGAAAAACCATGACTCTTTGCAATGCACACAATGGTCTGAGGGAATTTTAAGCCTCACTACACCATTGTCAGGGAGGGCTTTTTTTTTAATTAAAGACTTGGTTGCAAGAAAATATGTTAAACATTTGAGTTTGGAGGGTTTTTTGTTTTTGCAAAACTTATGTTCTTGCTTAACTTTAGGAAGTTGGTGAAGAACTTGGGATGCCAAATGACCAATTTGAGACATTACCCAGTAGGTTTACTGGGAAAAAAAAAAAAAAAAAAAAAAAAAAAATTTAAGTTCAGTTATATACAGTAACAATGATATTAAACTGTTCCTCCAGGACCAGGTGCAACATAGAATAAACTTGTAGTGCAGGACCCACTGACTAACTTGAGACACTAGAATTCAGAGTTAGGACAAATGTAAATATACAGTATGTAGTATACAGTATATTGTGTATATAGTACATTGTGCAAGATTACATGCTACATTATGTATTGGGCAGAGTGCAAAAGTGCAGATGTGTGCAAAATACTGCAACGGTTGAGAGTATACATGCAGTTGCAGTGTTAAGTCTGAGAGTTAAATTGTAGCTTCACAAGGTTTCTTGTATAATGTACCACACGAAAGCCAAAGTGCAATGTATAGTACAGTAAGTCTACAATCAATAGAAAGACAACCATTCACTTTATTTCAAAACATTTTATTTGAATTTAAATTTTAAATTATATTTTACTAAAATAACTCTCTTCTTCGTTAACCAAGATGGGGCCCAAAAAGGCTTCAAAATGGAGACCTAGAAAACAATGTTGAACATACGAGTGACTGCTAGTGGTGGGCCAATTTAAAAAAATAAATAAAATTAACCCAAACCTTCATCTGTAGGTACACTTCTTCCTTTCCTGAGACTGCAGTTTGTATCACAACAATTACAAACACTATGGTCATCATCTGCAGAAGTCCACCTATGAGCCACAAACATGTAAAGCTCAGTTTTAAAAACTAAAATAAAATGAACATTGTTCATTTTGATGCATACCCATTGGCAGTGAAGGAACAAGCCTTGTTCTCAGCATCAGTGGGATTTGAAGCTGGATAACCTTTCAAGAAGCATGTGATGTAGATCTGTAAAGACCAGATAACCACAAATAAGATATGGAGTTGCACAATAAATTATTTGCCATGCCTAATGTTCTTACATACCATGCTACTGTTGTCCTGTTGAAATCTGAACACTTCCAACTGAAATTGCAGCTTGTTGCCTTGAACCCGTGGCATAAAGTAAGAGTTGGAGCCAGTAAGCTTAGAATCAGACAGACACCTGGAAAGAGAACAGGGTTAGGTTTTGGCTGCTCCCACTGAGAGTTTTGTAAAAACCATTACTCACCCATGGTTGTCAATAAAGGAATATCTGGGAAATGATGTTGCATCAGGAACTGTAGTTGCCACACAACTATCCACAAACAGTCGCATGGGTACATGGTGATACTGCATTAGTGATGCCTCAACCTTCATGAAATCACCAAAGTTGTACTGGTTTGACAGCCGCTCAGACTTCCAGTCATCTGCAAGGAGACCATGTCAGAAACAGCTTGGTTTTAAAGTTCATAACAGCCTCCAGTTTTATGATACGAACCACTCATGAGCTTCAACGTGAAGGTCAGATGTTCTTCTGCCGCTTCTGTAGAAGCATACGGCACCCATGTGGGTAAAAGGGCATTGCTGCTCACATTGTGCTTCCTGACAAGGACAAAGTCACAAGTAAGTCTTCAAAATCATAAAAGAAAACCACAGAATGGAAATCAGCCAATTCAAGACATCACCTTGAGTAGTGACACTCGATTTTTATCCCAGCACCACTTGATCGGATAATAGGAGTACCAGTAAGAACTGCTGGGTTGTGCACGAGGTTAAAGCTGTAGATGAGTTCATCTTCAGTCATCTACAACAGTACAGGTTAATATTGCAATGAGTTGTGTACATACATGGCTCACAAGTACAAGCAATCCACAACTCCACTCACCATTAGCACACTACCACAGTTCTGGAGCTCTGATTGAAAGATAAGCACTTGAGCTGTAGAATCCCATCCTTCAGCTGCACAGCCCCCAAGAGTTAGAGAATTTGGGTTTACTAAATTCCCATTTCTAAACAAATCTTGCTTCACTTCCACTTGCACTTTGCTTTCCCCACACACAACAGCCACACTGTGGGTTGGGGCAGGGCGTTGCAAATCAAACTGCACAAGGGGCTGCTGCTGGGGCTTTTCTGGAACTTTAGGAAAACGCCACATCAACTTTTTCATGGGACCAGTGTCTATTTTGGTTTGCATCTTGAGGGAATTCTGGACAAGTAGGGGTACATCTACTGGAACAGAATTCTGACCTTCTCCCTGCACAGGATTCTGTACTGGAGCTTGGACTGGCACCAGTACAGGGTTTATATTTGTCAGGACAGGATTCTGAACCAGATACCAAGCTGGTTGCTTTAGACCTTGTTTCAGAATAGAGCCATGTGCAGAGTGAGGCACAAGATACTGGTCTGATGGCAGAACAGAGCCATGTGCAGGGTGAGGCACAGGAGCCCGGTCCGGTGGCAGCACAGGAGCCCGGTCCGGTGGCAGCACAGGAGCCCGGTCCGGTGGCAGCACAGGAGCCCGGTCCGGTGGC